>CAIGRT010013636.1:0-10013 GCA_903798405.1 Fraxinus platypoda
TTTCATGAGATTCACAATTTTTATTAACTTTCAACTACATATTTAATCAACTCTTATCGAAATTTACTAGAAATAATGACTTTTTGGTAAATGTAAAGATTCCATGATTTCATGATTTTTGAAGCAAGAAAAATGTAGAGATTGAGAAAATAACAACACACAAATTTATGTCGAAAACCTCCAAACCGGAGAAAAACTACATGATGTCATATGAAAAGTTTATATAATCATATAAAATCTCTCATACACTCCAAATTCCCAAGTATTCAAGGAAAAATATATCCTAAATTTACCACATTGATCAATTCTTACTTTCGAACAACTCGCAAAGAGAACAAGAAAAATAACGAGGCTAGGCTTACAATTTTCCTTGCACAACCCTCAAGCACACAAGAAAAATTCTTACCGGGTGAGACTAAAAAGATCCCTAGTGCCCACTAATCCGATTATACTTGAACAGACAATAAAAAAATCAAATTCATATTTTGATTAGGACAATACTTCTTCACATTAACTTTAGATTGTCTAAGACCACAAATGGGAATTCTTTCATGTCTTCTCAAAGCTGAATAATTGTGTCTGTGATTCAATCCCGTCACTTTTATCTCATCGGTCATGCTACTTGGGAGATTTTAGTAAATCTTTTTTTTTGTTTTTGTTTTTTTACAGCCACAATTATTAAGACCTAGAAGTACCATACACCACCATAAAGAGTATATGTACTTGGAACCAATTTATTCTTAGAATTTCATTGACTCATATCAAACAACCTTACTGAAAATTATGATGTAATCCCATGTTTGATTTTTTCAAGGGTTCATCAGCCATCGACATAAATTTCACCACACGCCGTACATCATGCCAAAACCATGCACACGTGCAACTTTGAGGACCCAATAACGAAAACACTCCTCTGTCATGATAACTTGTAGGCTTGACACGTGTCATAAGGATGACCATATTCTTTCCAAAGAATAAAACACACGTTGTT
Source organism: Fraxinus platypoda (assembly GCA_903798405.1). NCBI lineage: Eukaryota > Viridiplantae > Streptophyta > Magnoliopsida > Lamiales > Oleaceae > Fraxinus > Fraxinus platypoda. The sequence continues at coordinate 992 of CAIGRT010013636.1, forward strand.
AGCGACAAAGTCAATACCTCCATTTATGGAATCGAGTGATTTGCCGAACTCGCTCTACTTTTGGACATTTTGCTTGGGCAAATTGTCCACATCTCGAAAACACGTGCTAATCTTTTTTTTTTTTTTTTTCGAATCCTTGATCAATTCAGAGTGATCAAAATATCATTGACTTCCACTTGGCACAAGCCAAAATTGATTCTCTTGTCAAAGTTCTCCGCGTAACATGAATATATTTTCAGTACCCCACCACTCCAAACAACCTAACATTCTTATACCATTTGTTAATAATTTTTGCTTTTTTCATAGAAGGAGAAACCGAACTCTTAATATATATATATATATATATAAGAAAAAAAATTGATGAAGCAATGTAAATTAATTTCCTATAATTATGTCCTCGACTCGTCTTCGATACGCATTAACCCGATCAAACATTAAATAATTAGATAAAGACTAAATGACCATTTTCCCTCACAACACTTGCAACCAGGGGCGAACTTAGGGAGGAAGTTCAGTGGGGGCAAAACCAAAAAATCTGAAAACCTAAAAAAACTTGGACAAAAAAACTAAAAAAATCTGAAAATATGAAGAAAAATCGGGAAATCTGAAAATTGAGTGGGAGCAGCCCCCACTGGTCATCAAGTAGGTCCGCCCCCGCCCATGATTGCAGCCCGCATTTTTTATACAGTTTCTTAACATACAATCAGGAAATTAACGAATAGGGCTTTCCCAAATATTGGTCTCATATATAAACTATTCTTTAAAAAAAAATACTCAAGTGGGCTCGGTTACTTATCGAACATGGTGACGAATTTCGAACGCGAATATATGTTCACTATTTCAATTTATATTGGCTTCCTACATAACAATTTGATGTCCATGATAAACTAATCCCACTCCTTGACATATCAAAGAACTTTAGATTCACGAATAGGAACCACTATCTTGTATTGAATTTAGGTAATCCATAAGATATTCACGTATGATTAATTCCTTAGCACAGCCAGCTATAAATTAATCAACCAAATAAATCTCCCACACTTCTCTAAGTGAGTAGAGATATAACTCATATTATCACAATGTGATCGATATTCTTTAATCACTTACTCAAATATACAATGAATAATTTAATTGAAATAAATAAATAATATTTAGCCCTCGTTTGATCCTCAATTTTTTCAAAATACATTTTTCTCTCTCTTATTTTCAACTACACATTCTTCAATAAAATTATATTACACGAAAATCCAAAACTTTGCATTCTTCATCAATCTATTATTTTGAAATGCATTTTTAAAGAAAAAAAGGGGGGGGGGGGGGGGGGGGGGGGGGGGCCTAAATCATACTCTTAAGATAAACTAAAATGTCGTACATTAAATTGTGTATCCATACACAATTGAAAGATTAAGGAATTTTCACCATTTACATATTTGTAGTCATAGTCAAGGCATCCCCATTCGTCGTGTACAACAAGCAACGTGTTTACAAACCCCACCTGGAAATTATATGCCTAAAATAGAAAAGGAAAAAGATATATAAAAAATAATGACTAGCAAATATTCTTTTGTTTGAAATGTCACCAAATTTTGGGTAATATTCTGTGGGTCACCAAATTTTTTGAGTAGGCCACTGGATCCCATGAATTTATAGGTTTTATTCAATTTAGTTAGGTTGCTAACATTGAAACTCTGAATTTATATCAAACTTTTTGTCTCACATGCCACGAGATTTATTTATTTTTTCTTGTCAAACACTCGATGAGTGTACAATTTTCATCGCAAAGAATCGCTAAGTAAATAATATAAAGAAGTCAAAGATGACTCGTCAAGTACAAGCAAAATTCCTAGAGTTTGATTAGAAATATCTTTAGCGTTCGTACCAATATTCTGGTGGTGAACTATATGGTCGTAACTTAAATACTTTTTAACATAAAAAAGAACAACTTAAATTCAAAATGACATAAAAATAAGAGCTTTCTAGGTTGCCACTAGTAACGTGTTTTATGTGTCCTACCATCATATGTTGCTATTTCTTCGCCTACTTATTGTTCCCTTCTTTTCTCACTATTAACACATACCAATCTAGACTTGACCTTGCTAGTGGTCGTGCCACTAAAGAAAATGAAGCAATTAAAAACTCATGACATGCACATTTATTATAATATATTTTAATTGCTAGTGCATTTTTCTTGTAGATCTAATCTTCTTAATTAGTATTATCTAATCTAAAAAGTAAATTCTCTTTCAACAAAGTTTTTTTTTTTTTTTTAAATAGTCATTTTGTTGAAATCTATTTTTAATCACACATTTCATTGGACCTATAACTTTTATCTATTTTCAACCATACATTTTATAAAATTCACCAACTTTTAATCCCAAAAAACTTTGTCAAAGATAGACTAAATTCCACATTATATTATGGAAAATCATAGATTAACTTTTCAACGGGAAGACCAATATTGCAAAATCTCTCGACCCTCAAATTTTAATACATCGCTTATACAAGTTTCTCGCTCTTTGAAATTATCTCATCATAAAGTTGCCATATCTTGTTGTTTTTCCCTACTTCGATTAGGTATTCTTGAACATATTTTATCTTCGTGCCTATAATCGTACTAAACCTTTGAATAATGCAGTTACCGCGATTGACGCCATTTATTTATTAATAAAATTGAACTAGTGTGATCTTTTTAGCTTTCCGTTTATTTAAAATCGTAAGAGAAGACAAAACGAAAATCTAATCAAGACTATAAGTTTACCTAGTTTTATTCACCAAGTCCAAGTTTCATTGGACACCAAATTTGGGCAAATAAAGTTTGTATGCTTACCTATATTAGTCCACTCCTGTCTCCGTTGAACCCAAAAGTTGTACTAAACGTGTGGAAAGTAAAGATAAAGTGCTCTATGATGTTATAAAATAAAATATACAGTATCACTTTTGCAATTTTTCTTTTTTCTTTTTTTGAGGGCTATATTCAAACTTTTGTAATTTTATTTATTTATTTATTAAATCAGTACTTTAACACTTAATTAATTTATGAATATATTCAGAGAGTGTTTGGTGAGGATTAAAATTAGATTTTTAGTATATTGTGATATAAGTTTTTGAAATGTGTGGTTGAAAAGTTGTGGGACCCATGAAAGATGTGATTAATATTGATTGTTTGACTTTGACTTGGATTAAAATATGTTTTTGAAATGTGTGATTGAAAAGTTATGGGACCCATGTGGTTAATATTGATTGTTTGACTTTGACTTGGATTAAAATCATATTTTAATCCGGACCAAACATGGGCTGAATGTGCAGTGTGATGTTTATTTTTAATTTCAAATGTTCATTTTACTCATTTAATTCTTAATGAACTAAAATTTAAAAAGCATTAACTCACTAAAGATATATTTTACTTGTGATTATAATCAATTAATTGAAAAACTAAGATACAAATATATTAATTGCATCTTTAATTATCCTGCTAAAATGGACATAAGTTCAAGTATTTAAACATTGAACAATCACAAATAATATTGTCAACAATCGATATAACTTCCCAATTTGTTAAACGCGATGAATAACACTATATAATTTCTTGTTGTAATACGAGAATTTAACTCGAGAATCTTAAGTGCATGTATGTGAACTAATCAAGCTTGAATTTCAAGTAAAATATCAAAATCAATCTTATTTTAACAAATTATTAATTAATTGAATGAGCGTGAATATACAAAAATTTCGAAACTCTATTATTTTATCTTTTAATCGAACTTATTAATTTTCCTACTTGACCTAAGTCGAGACTAGTAAAATTATCCAGCATTATTCAATATTTGTGTTATATTATGTTTCACTAATTACGTAAATGAGGCTCTATTTTGGCCTATAAAAGGGTTACCTTGTCTGAAATTCATCCAAGTTCACAAACAACTGAAAATTCCCTCTCGATTCATAAATTCAAAACCACCCCATATAACTGTTTTTTTGTGCAGAAAGTGGTAGTTAATTGTATGCAATAAAATGGGCATGAATTCTAATAGAGTAGAAAACTTTTCAGGCCCTGCATGTCTTAAAACAACCACCGAAACTGCCGTCACAATTCCGTTAGTTATGGCAATGCCGTCGTTGCAAGTGCACAGAGTGGCCTTACCACAGCCAAGAACCACCGTGCAGAAACTTCGGCACCGCCTTTCTGAAATATTCTTCCCTGATGATCCACTTCACAGATTTAAGAACCAAACATGGTACAGAAAGTTGGTGTTGGGGCTTCAGTTTTTCTTCCCTATTTTCCAGTGGGCACCAAATTATAGTTTTAAACTGCTCAAGTCTGATGTCATTTCCGGATTAACAATTGCAAGCCTTGCAATTCCACAGGTACGATATCAATCTCGATATGATTTTATTTTGTTTTTCTTCCTTAATACTTGTTTTGATTAGTCCTGAGGTTTAGTTCCATATCATCAATCGGTAAACCAATACATGTTATGTACAAGTAGCATTACTCAAACAATTATACAATCCTGTCCTATCGAATAAATGTTTGATGGTCATTTTCCCGATAGAATATGATGCCAACGTCGCGTATAATTTGTCATCCACGTATTTAAGTTCAACTTTTTAGTCTCTAAAACTCTCATGATCATGTTCCAGTTCATATATGCTTTTTTCTTTTTGAATTTCATTTGAAAAGAATAATTTCATTAGAATTATAATTTATCAAATTTTTATGATATGATGCTCTCTGAAGTGAAAATGATCAGTTTTTTCACTGATGCAGGGGATTAGTTATGCAAAGCTTGCAAATTTACCACCTATAGTAGGCCTTTGTAAGTTTCAACATCAAATCTTCTCTGAATTTGTTGGTATTTGGCCAAGATTTTTTTGACTTTTAAACAAATTGAAAAACTCGACATCGTTTTCTTAGTAATTTTTTTTTGCAGACTCGAGCTTCGTACCACCTTTGATATATTCTGTTCTTGGGAGTTCTAAGCATCTTGCAGTCGGTCCTGTTTCGATAGCTTCTCTAGTCATGGGCACAATGCTCAGTGAGTCGGTTTCTTACAGTGAAGAACCAGTTCTGTACCTTCAGCTCGCTTTGACTGCCACTTTTTTCGCTGGATTATTTCAAGCCTCTCTCGGTCTTCTAAGGTATCTACTGCGAAAATTTCATCCGGTTTTTTAATTTTTAGAAACAATAATTATACTAAATTTAAGTAATTCCAGGCTAGGATTTGTTATTGATTTTCTCTCGAAGGCAACTCTAGTTGGCTTCATGGCTGGTGCAGCAGTAATTGTTGCGTTGCAACAACTGAAAGGGCTATTCGGGATAGTCCATTTCACGAGCAAGATGCAACTAGTTCCCGTGTTGTCATCCGTCTTCCATCACAGAGATGAGGTAGAATATTATTGTAAGGAATTTGATACAAAAAGATTGATCAGAATTCTATTCTTTAAGTTACGGCCCTATTGAATTATCGTTCTATTTGACACCATGACGAGTATGCAATATTCTGATCAGTTAGCATTAGAGACGCCAAAAATGCTCTTCTAAAGTAGTCGAAGAGCATCTATGACATGTTTAGCATGATGGATTTCAAACGTGGATCTGATTTCTTTTATATCAAACGTGTACAGTGGTCCTGGCAAACAATTGTTATGGGAGTTAGTTTTCTAGTCCTGTTATTGACAGCGAGGCAAATTGTAAGCTTTCGTGATCACTCCAAAGTATACTGATGTTCACGTAGATTTTATTTCATTTTTTAATTATAGTTGCGGTTTTAATCGTTGAATGCAGAGCATTAGGAAACCGAAACTCTTTTGGGTTTCAGCCGCTGCCCCATTAGCATCAGTCATTCTGTCTACCATTCTCATCGTCTGCCTTAAATCCAAGGTTCATGGGATTCAAACTGTAAGAAATGTTAATTTTTTTTTTAGGAATTTCGATTCAGTTGCATATGATTATTGATGAGAAATGTTCAACCTATTCTCTCCATTGCGCGTTATTTGAAAATCCTTATTAATTTTGACAGATTGGACACTTGCAAAAGGGTCTAAATCCCCCGTCGTTGAACATGCTGTTTTTTCATGGCCCTCATTTGGCTCTTTCAATGAAAACCGGTATTGTAACCGGAATACTGTCTCTCACAGTGAGTGATTTTCTAAATCTTCGCATACTATATAATACTCAGTTTATAATGTGCTTACGTGTATGAAAACGATATAACATATCGCTATCATTTTGCGCTGTTCTGTAGGAAGGGATTGCAGTGGGAAGAACATTCGCGACTCTAAAGAACTACCAAGTCGATGGAAATAAAGAAATGATGGCTATCGGCCTCATGAACATGGCTGGATCCTGTTCATCATGCTATGTCACCACTGGTAACAATCTCATTTTCATTTTCAAATTCTTCCCTCGATCACCTATTCATCGGAAGTAGACAGCTTTGTATAAAACTGAAGTGTGATTTATTCTTACAGGATCTTTTTCACGATCTGCTGTGAACTATAATGCTGGAGCGCAATCTGTAGTGTCCAATATAATAATGGCGACAGCCGTGCTTGTGACTTTGTTGTTTCTCATGCCATTGTTCTATTACACTCCCAATTTCATCCTGGCAGCAATTATCATAACTGCTGTCATTGGCCTAATTGATTATTGGGCTGCTATTCACCTATGGAGAGTCGACAAACTTGATTTCTTAGCTTGTATGTGTTCCTTTCTCGGGGTTCTTTTCATTTCCGTGCCTATTGGTCTTTCTATAGCAGTAAGTCTCTCTTCATAAATTCATTGAAAAACTTTCCTTTCTTCTGTGAAGTATACTAATCTAAGTTATGATAAATGAATTTCAGATTGGAGTTTCAATTTTCAAGATTCTCTTGCACATTACAAGGCCAAACACAGGCATTTTGGGGAACATTCCCGGTACTCAAATATATCAAAACCTTAACCGATACAGAGAAGCTGTTAGAGTACAGTCTTTCCTTATACTTGCAGTCGAAGCTCCTATTTACTTTGCAAATTCTACTTACATACAAGAAAGGTACAAACTTTTCTGCAGGGTTTACATTTTTAAACACGGTAACTATTTCCGTGTTCTAAATGATTTATCGGAGAAATTAACGGTTACAGGATATTAAGATGGATTAGAGAAGAGGAAGAATGGATTGAAACCAACAGCAGAAACAGTATGAAATGTGTAATTTTGGACATGACAGGTCAGTCAAGAAAACATGGTCTGTTCTTTCTCTCCTTTCTTTTTTCGGGTTGGGGATACTGACGATATTGCATTTTTCTTAACCAGCGGTGACAGCAATAGACACAAGTGGTATCGATACAATTAAAGAACTAAGAAAAATACTGGAGAAAAGATCACTCAAGGTATACCGTCATAAAACCATGTTTTAGAAAAATAAAAATAAAATTCTTTGGGCAAATTCTCGCAATTTGTTTTGTAAATAATTGGTGATTCCACTACAATTTTTTTTTTTTTTTTTTTTTTTTTTTTTTTTTTTTNAGAAGCTGTGGCAGACATATCATCTCTGTGGAAGGCTCAACCTTAAACTGTGTGTTCGTTATGCAGTCTCGATTTCAAATACTTCTTCTCAGAAAATGTAGAACATAGGGAGAGCTCTTTTTTTTTTTTTTTTGCTTGCGAGAAGTTATTATCATTTGTTTGTATTGTGTGCAGTCAGTGTAAAATGAACTCTTGAAGAGGAGATATTGTAATCCAGTGTCCTAAGTTCAAATTGAAGTCCAATTTAAGACCACCGGCACTAGAAAGAGCAAAACTTACATGGAAGCAATGAAAGAGTACTGATTGAGATGGAAAGCATTAACAATGAAGTAGTTAGGAGACGTCTACACGTCTAGTCCTTATAACTTATCGACAGAAGACTTCGTTCTTTGAACATATCACGATACAATTTATGGATTTCAATCTTAATAACTAGTAAGGAAATCTCCGTTTTCTCTTAATTTAAAACAAACAACAAACTTCAAAAAGTGAACCTGAAGAAGTCGTTGGGCACGTGTTGCCAAACAACCTTTGGAGAGACGATGAATCAAAATTAATTTTCACTAGTTGAAGAAAATAGGTGACCCGAACATCATACACCGAAACACTTGTTGACCCGATCCCAAAAATAAAAGCGTCGTTTGAGACTTTAGCACTTTATTAAAGTGTTGCTCCCGACCACTTAAGTGACAGGATCGTGGCCCTTAGATCGTGATGAGATCAAATGATGGTTGAGATTTGTCCTATATATATATATATATGAAAACCTAATTTCACATTCTAACCTCTCATTATTTCACATTTACACATGGTTGCCTCATGAGACTTGCTTTTGTGCTTTTTGTCTTTTAGTGGCTTTTCCCTCTTTCATTTTCTCCTTCTTGCTTCAAATTGCTTACTACTATTGTTGTGCTTCTCCTTCGTGGGAGAATTTGGTGTTCTAGGTGAATGAGTTTCATATCTTCTACCTGGTTTCAAGAGCCGATCCTCTTTGTGTTAGATTTGAGATTGGGAAGGAGTGTTGAAGGGTGTTTGTAGTCAAGGGCGGAGGCCCATTAGGTCTAGTGCAGGCAAATGCCAGCACTGAACTTTTGGGCCATAATTTTATTTTTTTTGGGCCAAATTTTTTTTAAAAGTTAACCCACATCCCAGCCCAAGATTGAAACACCCAAGCCCAATAGCAAAACAACCCTTCTTCTCATTCATTTGGAATTGGGGCAAAATCGATTTCGATTTTGAAGCTCCACTTCATTCGCCCTTCGCCCGTTCCCGCCTCTTCATTTCTCTAGTCCGCCGCTCATTCTCCCGTCGCCGCCTGGCCCGCCTCCAGTCCTCCCCTCTCCGCCTCTTCTTCCACCCGCTTTATCTGTATTATGTCTGTGTGTCTTTCTCTGAATCTCTTTGGACTTTGTTCGGCTCTTCGACTTCACCCCTGCCTGTTCGAGCTTCAAGCTTTGTTCGACACTTCAAGGGTTCGAGCTGCAGCAGAAGAAGAACTGAAGAAAAAGCCAAGA
>CAIGRT010013683.1:0-10987 GCA_903798405.1 Fraxinus platypoda
GAGGCCTCACATCGCCGTCTAATCGTTACAATTAATGTTTAGTAGAAGATCCGCCGTTCTACTTCATAGACTGACACACACTGACACACGTTAACATTACAGACACTTTATGGCAGATGTCGCGTCAATCAGTTCTGAAAGATCCTCGAATCTGCTATGAGGCAGCGTCTACGTTAATGCTCAGTGCTTCGGACGGAAGAAACCTCGGCTGCTGGAAGGAGCTTCAGATGGAAGGAGCCTCGGATCATCACACCCTTTGGTCAATCTTGCCACGTTGGCTTCCTTGTTGACTTTTCAATTGGCTTCCTGTCCACCTGGATAGAAGGGGATACTTGGCTGCCTATGTGGAGTGCTGATCTGGAGCTCCTAAGTCTGGGGGGTAACAATCCCAATCCAATAAAACTTAAAACGTTGTCATTATATTGTCGTCACAAAAATTATTTCTTATGTCACGACTCCATCCATTTTAATTCTCCGTAACTCAATTAAAATTTCACTTCTCTCCTGTCGACACCATGACTCCACGCATTTTAATGTCAATAAAAAGTATGAATTTTAGTTTTCATTGCAACAAAAGTTCTCTCTACAAATGTCTTTCAAAACCCACCCCCTCAAATCTTGAAAATCTCTCCTCACTCTCTCTTGATGCTCACCGCAAATTCACATTTATATAGGTAATAGGCTAATATAAGCACCAACTTTTATGCAGAGAGAGAGAGAGAGAGAGAGAGAGATTTCAGTCCTTCGGCCATTATTTTCTTCTTCAAATCTCGATAACTCTCTCTCCTTTTGTACTCTCAATCTACCCTTCTTTCTCTATATTTGATTTGACGGTTGAGATTGCTTCGTCGTTTAATCGTGCGACGGGCGATTGGTTGTCAGCCTTTCTTTACGTAAGTGAACTGAAAAATTAAGTGCATTTAGCCTTTAAGCATTCCACAATTAATCTGGTGTGTAAGTATGTGTATTCCTACACACCTATAAGCACAAACGTGGATTCGTGTGCTTACAGCTCTGTCCTTCTCTCTCTCTGCATCTCTGTAAATAGTGGTGTAAATCTGTAATTATTCGCATGCACTGTTCATAGTTTTGGCGTGTTTATGAGATGAAATCTGGGTCAGCATTATTTTTACATTTTTATCGTTTTCTGGGTCTTATTTGAATACTTCATTTGAAGTTTCACCCGTTGTTTTCTTGGTTTTTGATTGCATGCAATGCAATTTTTTCGATTTTTACTGGGTTTTGTTAAATTTGGGGATTGACAGTGACCTCAGTCTTTGCCTTTTTGTTTTTTTTAATCATTTGTTGTGAAGTTGGTGAATTTTACCCAGAATTTTGTTACTTCAGTATGCTGTATTCTACACTGTTTTTACTGTTCAGCATCTACAAAAGGCAAATTAGGGTTTATAAAAGATGTGAGGGTTTAAATTGTCATTTTTACATGATTTGTCTGAAAATTTTGAAGAATTGGATTACTTTTTTTTTGCCATTTCATATAGCTGTTCGATTGAATTTTACTGTTCAGCACAGATTTTCCTCTGCTTAAGAATTTTGTATGTCCTTTGGCATTTAATTCTGTACCTAATTATGTTCTGGTAGCACTTGTAGGGAGTTCCATCATTTTGGGGTTCACATTTGATGTTAGCTGTGGATCTTTCCTTTTGTTGTAAGTAATGAATACAAGGTAAATGGTGGTAATTTCTCAAGATTATTCTAGCTCTTGAAATTTAGTGCAAAGTTATTATATTCAATTAAAGGATGTCAAATAGAAGTTGAAAAATCTGGCCTTTAACTTTTGCCCATTGCTATAAGATTTATTACTAACTTTTGATCTATTACTTTGCTTGATATTATTTTTGTAATTGAGTTGAGAGAGAGATGTGGGGTACCCCCCCCCCCCCCCCCCCCCCCCCCCCCCCCCCCCCCCCCCCCCCCCCCCCCCCCCCCCCCCCCCCCCCCCCCCCCCCCCCCCCCCCCCCCCCCCCCNGGGGTATACTGAAATTAACATGGTATGGTTGCAATGATTCATGTATTTGAAACAAATTTTTTTAAGAATAAGACTTGGAGCATGTTTCGCTAAGCTTAAAAGCAGCGCCTCTTTTTGGCAGCTTATCCAAAAAGGTGTTAGTTGTTGTTGGTATGGGTGGGATCTGTAGTTGAACATAACTATTTCGTGCTGTTATATATTCTTTAAATTGTAGAATTGATTTGGATGCAAACACAGATTGTTGTCATATTAGGTTGTAATGGTGGTGAGTTACAAATTTAATTGTGGGGAAGAATGTCATGAGGGTAATGAAGATGCTATACCATGAACTGTCAACATAACATTATTTAGCCTCACGGACCTTCATCATGTTGGCTCAGCTAACACTGATTGTTTTGCTGTTTTTTTGACATGGGGTACTTAAAATGAATGCATCAGTTGCCATGTGCAAATTGTTGTCTACCTCTTTAATAACTAACTGTAGTGACCTTTACATTTGATTTAAGTTTCATTACTTTATTTCTATGATACTCTATGACAATAATCAACGATCTCATTTGCTCCATCTCTTGATCTGCAGAGAGGAAACCGAATCTTGTAGATTCTATGCTATGGAACTTAATGGTCATAGGAGAGCTAGACACAAGGATCTTACCTCTCATCAAAATGGTGACGTGAGCACTTCAAATATTGAGGACGAGCTTGATCCATGGACTGCTTTGGCATACAAACCTCGTACCATTTCAATGTTACTTATTGGTGCATGTTTCCTAGTGTAAGTTTACTTAACCTGTGAGTTTAGTCTCTTTCCAATCTCTATTTATAGTTTTGTGGCTCGCTTCTTGATGGAATTAGTTGATTATCAGACTTATATTATGAGGAGTTTTCCCTTCTATTTTCTTTTATCGGAGATGTTCTTATGTTCTTTTTTTTATTAGTTCTGGCATTCTAAGCATTTGAATACGCATAATGATTATAAGAAGCTTCGTGCTGCAACGCTTAGTTGAATATACTAATTCTCTATATTAAAAAATTCTACCAGATGGGCAAGTGGAGCACTTGATCCTGAACATAGTTCTGCAATTGATCTTGTTACCTCTGTGAAAAGGTGTGTGCTTGCTTATCCGTGTGCTATTTATGCATTGCTTTATGAACTTAAATTTTAAACCGTCGAACAATTGTTTGTGTGTTTTTTTTTTGGTAGGGGTACATGGGCAATGATTGCAGTGTTTCTTGCGTATTGTTTGTTGCAAGCTCCTTCTACGTAAGTTGTTTATACTTTCTTGTTAATGTACGATTTGGCCTTTTCATCGAAGTTTGAACTCTTTTGATATTTTTAAATATCTTTGGTTCATCCTGAGGCTTTTAAGTTTATAGTTTTTGTTATCTTTGGTTGAAGGAATTGCATCAGGATTAGAAAGTTTTTACGTGCAGAAACATGAAACTGAAAGTAGATCTATTTTCAAAACATATAGCTTAACTAGTCATCAGATGTCGAAATATGGTTTCTGAAGAATTGTGAAATTGTGATGCTTGGTAATGCGATTGTAGTTATCTAATGTTTTGAGTTCTTCGGTCCATGCATGCAAAAAGATTACGAAGAATAGCATCTGGTTTAAATGTTTATGTCACTGCATACTCATCCAAATATGGACATCTGTTAGAGTTCAGTCTATCCGAGAATCAGAAATTAATGACATGTAGATACTGAGTACTGAAGAACATAAAGAAATTCTTTGGCATTTTGACAAAGTTATTTTGTTTTGAAGTTGAAGCCAGACAGAGGAGTGTCTTTCATGGTCCATCACTTTGTCATTTTAGATAGAGGAATGCCATAATATTTCAGAATCTTCTCTTACATCTGACTCTTCACAGGATAGAGTTGGGCATCTCGTCGGCTTAGTTTAGAAATTTCTTTTGGTGGCTAATCATTACTCAAATTATGTAGAGAGGGAAATTCTTCCACGATTTACCTTTAGTGTTGCTTAGATTTCGCTATTGAAAATCCACTTTTGAATCTATTTATTCTTTCCTTCTGTTACTAAAGTTTTTTCTACTAATCACCCGTCAAATGGAGTAGGTGTTCACTTTAAGATTGTAATTTTACAAAATGATGTATATCTTTAATGCCCATGCTTCAAGTTGACTAATAAAAGAAAATTGTTGCTATATAAATTATTATTGCAAGGTCTTTCCTTTTTCCACTGTTTTTCAAATTAGAGGCGGCAACTTTGAAGGGGTTAGTTCCAGTTAAAGGTATGTGACTTGGAATATATTACAATAAGGTAGTCATTGTCGCTCTCCACAAGGGAGCATCAAGAGTGAATAGATAAATTTATAGAAGGCCTTCATGAATATGGATGTTTGATGCTTACCTTACCTTAACTTTTATATAATATTTATAACCTGTTGGTCTACTTGATCAAGGTTTGCTCATTTATTTGCTTACAGAGTACTAGTCAGGCCACATCCTGCAATTTGGCGTCTTGTTCATGGAATAGCCGTCGTTTACCTAGTCGCATTGACATTTTTGCTTTTTCAGGTCAGTTACTATTGTTTGCTTCGTTTTAGTACCTAATAACTACAAAGATATATTTCTTAACTGTAGTAGATTTTAACAGCATGTTCTTGCTATAAACTGTATGCCAAGTATAGTTGATAACATAAAGATTTATTATCTATATGGATATCGTTTTCATATAACTGATTCTGGGATATGTTTTGAATTAATTCTTCTAGGAATTTGTATTTTAATCGTTCTTCAGTAACAATTTTTAGTCTTTGATTCGTTTTTGTAGTCATTCTATTCTGACGCACGTTAATTTTTCATTGTTTCCAGAGGCGTGATGATGCTCGGCAATTTATGAAATACTTACATCCTCATCTTGGTGTTGGTGAGTATACCATCTACTTTCTTAACAAATGCAAGTTTGTAATCATTTTTGGTCTTTAATTACTCGTAATTTCTCTGATGCAGAACTTCCTGAAAGATCCTACGGTGCTGATTGCCGAATTTATGTGCCTGAAAATCCTACAAACAGGTTTAAGAATGTTTATGTATGATATCTTCTTTCGTAATATTTTATCTGGTTACTTCTGTTTTATGCAAGTTTTATTTTTTGTTAACCTTTTCTTATTATATGTTGTACATTATAATCCTACCGGAGCTGAAGGACTATGATTTATTTTGAATTTTAAGGAGACACTTTTTGATGAGTTTGTTCTGGCCCATATCCTTGGATGGTGGGGAAAAGCTATCATGATTCGCAATCAGCCTCTTTTATGGGTACTTTCAATTGGATTTGAGTTGATGGAGGTCAAACCTTAATTCCTTCTGTGTGTTCTGGTCTGTTGCTATATGTTCAGTTCCAAGAAAATGTTAAAGATAAATGTATATTAGTTCATTAAGACAACATTTATGCTGGTGTTTTCAGCTAACCTTCCGCCACATGTTACCCAACTTCAACGAATGCTGGTGGGATAGCATTATTCTTGATATATTAATCTGCAATTGGTTTGGTAAGAATATTGAGATTTTTTCTTTTTGATTTTGTTATGAGACACAGATTGTTAGTTTGTTCCATAAACTATTTGAGTATGTTTGGTTTGCAATATTGGACATGATTGGACAATACAATGGACATGATTCTAGTGCCTCGAGTTAAATTGAACAGTCAACTTCTGAGAGATGCTGTCAACCATCTCATCTTTGCTGAGTTGCTGACCAAATAACTCTACATATTATTTACAGTGGTACCTCTGAACTCAACGTCTAAACCTCTCTCCCTATTATGATTGGAAAAGGAGTTGAAATAAGTTGCTCTTTCCACCTGCCATCATGCATCATTATTGATTTTCAAGGTCAAATTAGCATATTTTGGGATGACCTTTCCTGTGATTCTTTTAATATGCAACTAAGATTGAAAATAATAAATCTCATTGATAGTACTTCCAAGCAAGGACTTGATGATTTTGAAATATCAATGAACAAATGGTTAGATAGAATAAAAGAAGGTAACATTTTATAGATAATTAGATGAAAATAATGCACAAGTTAGAACTGAAGCTTGAAATGCTTACTGCTACATTACCATCATGCAAGTTGAAGTTGTCGTCTGCTTCTTTATCTCAACTTAATTTTATGAACTAATCAGAACGTTGTTATCTAGATGGTACTAGTGCCATAAAGTCCTCACGTGAAACTGGGATAATTCAACCTGGTCTCCACCATATTTTCCCAGAGCTTGTTGATACCACCTTAAGTTCTTTTCTGCATCTATATTTGTCAAAGTGTTATTTACTAATAGCCTTTAGATGGATGACCATGGAACTTTATCTCTTGCTAGTTCACTGTCAAACAATGATACTATGTTATGAAAAAACTACTGTTTTAAGGAATAATAAGGAATGTAAAACATTTTCTTATTGTTACTCTACAGGTATTTGGGCAGGAATGCGTACTGTTCGATACTTCGATGGTAGAACTTATGAATGGGTTGGTATAAGCCAGCAGCCAAACCTTATTGGCAAAGTATGCTTATTTGCGACATTTTCTTGTAGAATTTCTGTCTCCTTTCCTTCAATTTGCTGATATATGTTTGAATTGAATGCGGGTTATGCATCATTAAACAAATCTTTTTGGTCTTCGTGTTTAAGACGCTTGATATGTTTTAGATCTGTACTTCCCTCTGCCGAGATATCTTCAAATAGTTAGTTCTCATATGCTTTCCCAGGCGAATCTCTTCAGCTTCAATGTTTATCAATTTTACACTTTTCAAAAGTCTCCGTATTGTTATATATTGCTAAATTTTTTATAGCATTTCTCTTTTATCCTTTAGTGTCATGTGAACCTTCTTGTTCCACCACCACTTTTTTTATTAGGTGGGCTTTTACCCCTTGACTACCCTTGTATCTCCTGTGCCAAGTTTTGTTCGCAGCTAGCCACCTCATTCCTCATCATGTTACTGTCTCTTTCTATATCCATCTTTTATTCCTCAAAACTCCATTTCGGTATGCTGTAAGAAGATGCAAAGTTACCGATTATGATCTTATATAAAGAGGGTACTTATTACTTTCATTTTCAGGTCAAAAGAACATTGGGTCAATTTACACCTGCACAGTGGGACAAAGATGAATGGCACCCTCTTCTTGGTCCATTACGATTTGTTCAAGTTCTCAGCCTTTGCATTGTTTTCTTGACTGTTGAACTCAATACGTTCTTTCTCAAGTTTTGCCTTTGGGTTCCTCCTCGAAACCCCCTCATAGCATGGAGGTTGGTCTTTTGGTGGCTTATAGCAATACCAACAATTCGTGAATACAATTCTTACCTGCAGGACAGGTATTCTGTGCCTTTCTCAATTCCGATGCATGCTGTATAGATATTGGGCATTGGCATTTGCAAGATATGCCTATTATCTTCTCTTTTCCTCACATTTTGCTTAATTAATGATGACTTATAGGAAACCGGAGAAAAAGGTGGGAACATTTTGTTGGCTTTCGCTTGGTATCTGCATTATGGAACTCCTCATTTGCATCAAGTTTGGACATGGTGTGCTTCTTATTATCTTTTGTTAATTTAGTTTCTGTTATTTTCGTTCTATCTGTTGATTTTGCTGTACTCTTTTGTGAAAAATGTTCTCTTATTCGATCATTTTCAGGATTGTTTCCTAATCCCATGCCCAAGTGGTTGGTAATTTTTTGGACGTCTGTTGGGACTGGCCTCGTAATATTCTTGGCTGCATGGTCATGGCAACTGCAAAGGGCGGTGTATAAAAAATGGCGATAAGTGCATTTTTGTGGTTGAGATATTCTTTAGATACCTACATTGTGCCAACCAGTCTTGCTGTAAATCCACATCACAATTGTAGTTACAAATGTTTACTACCCTAGGTTAGACATCACAACTGATTCATGCGGAGTACCTCGATTCTTCTATACTAGGTGTAGTAAAGGTCGATTTTTTCCTCAAGTGGAGCATAGCTTGTTGAAACTTCAAAGCAACCTCCTTTATCTTCAGTACTGTTCTTTTTCCCCGTAGTGCCCCCCAACACACTCTTTCTTATTTTCAACTGTAATTCTATTGTGTTGGGGAGTTTCAGATTACGTTGAGCAGACTTTGAATTATATATGCTTCTGAGCAGTATGATAATGCCAGATTCATTTTTTCGGATAATGTTTTGTTGTTCATGACAAGATTCTGGCATTTGACATATGACTAAAATTAGTACTCGTTCAAGTGAAGTCTACTTATCATGCATAGGACAGTTGAGTGTGTGTGGTACAAAATACTTTTCTTTTCTGTATAATCGGCAAGGGAAAGAAACTAAATCTCGACCGCCCTTTCAATGTCTTGATTATGTTGTTTCTTTGCTGTATATCTTTTCCAATTCTCCAACCACTTGGGTTCATCCTTTATGGCTATGGCATAGCATTGGCCAGAAGGACCGGAAGCAACGTTTCTATTGATACATGTCCAACCGTTTGGACCAATGAACTTACTTGCGTTGTTCGTTTTAAAGGGTTAAGCTATGACATTAAGCCCGTTCAAGAGGCAAATCAATATATCTAGTGATGATGTGAGTTCGAGTTGTGCATGCAAGTAAGATTCGACAATGGAGGGCAAGTCAGGGCCTAAGACTGTCCGCCTCAGTTCTGACTACCACTTACAACTGGCCAAAGGACCGGAAAATGGGAAACAGAAGAAACCTTGATGGTTGAATTCTTGCAAATTTCAGTATAATCGAAATGAGATTTATGTGGAGACCATCGACTTTGTACACTTTAAACATCATAAAATGGAAGCCATATTTGTTAATTCAAACCATACAAGAATAGATCGGTGGGATCTCTCTCTAATTGCTTAAAGCAAGATTCTCCATTTCTGGAACAAGATTAGTTGTACCTAATCAACCTAGTTCAGATTCCAACTGTTTCAATGAACCCCTCAAACCAGTGCAAGCTGTAACAAAGTCAACTGAATAGCCTTTTAGATTTCCTAGCTCTAAATCTGTTTCACAAGTAATGCTGGAAATCTTCTCCAAAGCAACCTTAATTGCAGAAACTTCTTGGGGTGGATAAAGGCATGCCCCCAGTACATGAACTTGCACTCCGATTCCCTGAGAGAGCATCAAAAGTTTTTCTAACAAATCTGTCGAGATAGATTAACCATCTACACTCTCCTGCTTAAGCAAGCCTGTAATTGAGTGAATCAGTTCCTTAATAAAAATGCGACTGTTTCAGACACAACGCTGGTAGTTAAATTAGCAATCTTCATCTCTTCAAGTGACAGGTCATTGCCCAGATCTTCATCACACGAATCATTATCGTTCTGTTTTTTCTTCTGCTTTGATGTCTAACTTATCAGAAGCTTCATCTGCTAGGACAAAGGAAACTGGTTTCAGTTCATCTCACGAAGAACGTCCTTAATGGAAACTGCAACTTGGGTCATTGCTCGTCCCATTGCCATTACATTAGTGGAAGGAGTCTTCTTTAGGGCTGAACATACATTCCAGACCGTGCCCACTAGTTGTGGAATAGAGAGTTTTTGAGCTTTGTCATAGGATCCTACACAATCATTTAGGAGAAGGAATAAGTTGATTTCGAGGGGGGAAAAAAAACCCAGAAAATTTGCATACTCAAATAGCGCACGCACAATGTAATGTTTACTCTGGCAATCATGCTACTGATTTGGAAAACTTGATTTCGAGGGGGGAAAAAAAACCCAGAAAATTTGCATACTCAAATAGCGCACGCACAATGTAATGTTTACTCTGGCAATCATGCTACTGATTTGGAAAACTATTTTCCAAATCAATGGTCAGGATCTTGACACCTCACACATTGTCAAACTAGTTGTAAAATTCCTTGTACAACTAGCTTAATTCTTACTCGGGATATGATAATAGATGACATTGCTTATGATGTGCGAAATGAATGAACTTGTGGAATTGAAGAAGCACGCGTGTCCAAGAAAAGCTTGGTTTTTCTACCTCGACAGATGTGAAGCTTTTTCAACTGGACAATTACTTGCAGACACACTACAGACACACTACACAGGAACAGGATTTTTTTCCAGAATTCAGGCTACTATTGGTCTATTATAACAGTTTTTGGCATAAGAAGACCTCGAGTATTTGCCGATTGTGAGAATATTGACAATATAATAAAGAAAACTTCAACTAGTAATACAAGCAGAGTACAGCAAACTGACCATGATATCCTAGTAAATTTGGGATCTGAGACAAGTAATAATATTTTCAACATTCTGTCAATTTTTTTGCAGTGGAGACTAGACAATCTAACTTACAAGTTACAATCATAGCCATATAAAAGCAGGAAGTTATCCAAATTCAGTCTTCGGATACAAGAATATTAATATTTTCTTGAAGAAGAGATTATATTTTAACGACACATTTGTGTAAGAAGCGTGTCATGGTCATGGATGCACATAATATGTCATGCATGATCATAAACACATTCAGAGAGAGAGAGAGTAGGAGAGAGAGAACACCATATGAAGAGACTGCCTCTTTCAACAAAGTGAAACTGCTGTCAACAACTTGTTTAATGGACGCATGAATGCAGGACGAGAGGGGTTGGTCCTGCTCTGACAGAACTTCCATGGGATAATAGAAGGAACCCCTGCAGCATATTGAAGTATGCAGTCATGTTTTCTTCAAGCACTTTAGCTTCTGGGGTTTCTCCAGTGTAAAGCATTCCAACTGCATTAGAGATCAAAGACAAAATAAATAACCTGATATCAGGGGCGGACGCAGACCACGAAAGTTGGGGGGCACAATCAAACTTGCAAAGAAGTTGGGAGAAATTTTACAATCGAAAATTTATTTCTAAAAAAATTATATCCCATGTAATTTTACATCCGAAAATTTACATGGGATATGACTTTTTCGGATGTAAAATTTTAAAAAAATTTGATGTCATATTCCATATAAAATTTCCTAATAAAATGATGAAAATTACATTGAGAAATTTGTATCGCAA
>CAIGRT010013694.1:0-25515 GCA_903798405.1 Fraxinus platypoda
CAAAAGTAACTTCATCATGTATCTATATTTGCAATCACTTTTTAGTTAGTTTTTTGGTCTATTAAACATGTTATAATCATGTGGTTCAAGAAGCAGACTATTTGGGTTTTCTTATTCTAGGATAACAACAAGGTTTTTGATTTATTCAATAGTTGCTAATTATATTATATTCATATAGCTTTGTTAGGGACTATTTTGCCCTGGGAGTTTGAAATCTTTCACAGCATGATAAACAAGGTTCGAACTCAACTCTTTTTTGTACTTTAAAATGAGGTCACCTCTAAAATTGACAAGTTAATCTAAAAGAAGGAAAAAAAAAACTATTTAACAGATAACTCAGAGTTATACAAACAATTTCATATAATAGTAATACATACCTTCATTCAGATTCTGAAGGTTTTACATTGTATCCATCCTACCGTTTGAGTTTAATTTTTGTGTCACAAGATGGCCCCACAAAAGCATAGTTAACATATCACCAAATAAAAATACACCCGAATTAAGAAATGAAGAAATACCTGTAAAATGAAGAAAACAGACGAACACCACCAAAGAATCATAAAAGAAAACCATCGGATCCATCCAAAAAAGTCAAGAAATTACTGGAATACTCCGCAAACAACAAGTTAGATGCCCATAAAGTATTATCAGCAAGAAAGAGAAATTGCTAAGGCACCTGAACATGAATTAAACATGAAAAAAATTAACAAAAAAAATAAAATGTGAAGAAACAAATGTACTGAGAAGATGGAAACAAATGAAATGTCTATCAATTTTTGTAACATTGATTCCGAAAAGCGATTACAAGTGTTCATACGATTTTGAATTTCATTTTCAGTAGCATAAAAATATAATTGTAAATAACTTGGTTTGCCATCATGTAGTAACAATGGATTTATGTAGTGATACAGCTGACCCTGAACTCTAAAAGTATAAATTCGTTTATTCATCCTACACAAATCAGTGTCATATTTTACGCCAAAGGACGTGAAAGCAAAATTGTTATTATAACTTCGACAAATAGTCTTAAATTGTAAAGGTTTAGGTGACGACGATGTGAACAAATCATACAAATCAGATAGTACAGTATTAAGGCGTGAACTAATTTTTCCATCAAAACAACAAAAAGTTTTAGGTTCTTTGAATAATTTCTTTGCATCACAGTAACTACAAATTGTATGCGATGGTAAAATGTAAGATTGAATTGGAATTGCAGGTAACCTTAAGGTCGAAATATGTTCACTCTGTTTTTCAAGTTCAATTTTATTGTTAAATATACCTGTAGCGTCAGCACAAGATTCAGGACTTAGGACGATAGAGCAAGAAGCGAGACTTAAGGTTGAAATATGTTCACTTTCTTCTTCAAGTTCAATTTTATTGTTAAATGTACCTGTAGTGTCAGCACAAGATTCAGGACCTAGGATGATGGAGCAAGAAGCGAGTGCCTCAGTACCACACAAGACATTGTCACCAAAGTGTGAATCTACAATACATAGATTTCAATTAGCTTCATTTACAAGCACATATAAAAAAAATACACCATAAATATCAATTTGTATAAAATAAAAGCTTCCTTTCGCTTCCAAGAACACACGATTTCGGAATAATAATGTTCAATCTAAAAGGTACAAATGAGATTAATAATTGGACATAACATTCTTATGAGACATGCCTTTATTTTATTTTATTTTTAAAAAGCATCAAATTGTTAAAAAATAAATTATTCATTTTCACACATTTTTCAGTGACCGCATCCATAAAAATCAAAACTTCAAATTGAGATAACACATTTTTGATGAAAATATCCAATACTTCATGCTATATAGTGTAAAAGGAAAATCTACATTGAGTTTAAATAACATGTACAATAACTACAACTCTATAAAGTAATAAAAATAACTTAGACAGGTGAGTTTTTGCTTTCCAACATAGAACAAATTTTGGAAAACAAATAATGTGAATACAATGTACAATACTTTAACTCTATAACAATAATGAAAACAACTTAGACATGTGAGATTTTGTTTTTTTAAAACAGAGAATTTTTTTCTGGAAAACTAAGAAATGTTACATAATGAAAATTGTCGACAATGAAGATATTCGAAAATATGAACGACTTTTATGTGTGAAAAATAAAAAGTAATTTATCTTGTAATTGTGATGCACGTGAAGGACGGCCAATACGTCTTTCCTTGGTTCATTTGAATTCCTTTTGCTTTGCATATAATTCTCTTCGTCTCTTATTTTGCATTTCTTTTTTGTTTTTCAGAAAAACTTTCTCAGGTCCACCATCATCGCAGTCATTCGAAACACATACCCGACGTGAATTAGACATTATCTACAAACATAATTTTAAAAATGAAAAATGCTTTCAAACGTCAAAAGTAAAAACCTATTATTTTGATGCAAGGGAACTTAAATAAAAAACATCAAAGCTCTCCTACATTGACAAATGTAAAATGAGATAATTAAAAGCAATAGCTAAAATTTGCCCACACTGATATACATTAGTACACACTGAAAAGAAGATCTCATTAATCATTATCTTGATGCAAAATTAATACTTTAATAGAAGGCAATTTAAATTCTTCCATCAAGAGTATCTCAAAGCTAATTTCAATTTGCTAACATCTTTCGATAACTTTAAGGGAAAAAATCATAGTGTATTTTTTATATAGCTTTATTGAATAATTGAATATTCACCAAAGAAATAACACGCAGAAAGAACCGTACGACTCTTTACATGCATTCACAAAGTGGCATGCGAGTAAATGATATCTAAAACAATTAGGTGAATTTCCTATACAATTATCTCAAAACTATTGAATCTATTTCCTACATAATCATTGAATTATAGAAATGTATTTCAAACATACACACAACAATACAGAAAAATACAACTAAAAACTAAAGAAGCACCTTACAATCATGAGATACCAAGTTCTAGCTTCAAGATATCTACATAAAATTTTCAATCATAAAAGGTGGTACTCAAAATTGAAAAATGAGTAATACAGTAACAAATGTAAATTAACAGGTGAGATAGAGGAAATATTAATATATTTTCTTCAAATATGCTATTCGAGTATTATAGTATGTATGATGCTCACATCCACTGGCTTAGAAAAAAACCTCACCAAATCATTCATCACTCTATTACCGACCAAATGGTAACAGCCGTAAGTCCGGCCTTTTTATTATCACAGGCAACTAAAAGGAAAACTATGTATTAATAAATCGATATATCCAAACTAAAATGGCAACCGGTTCCACCCATACATTAAGCATTCTACCTCTAATAAATAAGTAATTAATATTCAACGAAATGAATAATCAAATAATAGATTACACAAAAAACATGAAAAAGTCAAGAGGCATTTGTTCCACCATTTTTTTTAACAATAATGTCTGAAAGCTTAAATCTCTTTAGAGATTACGCGTTTATTTACTTAACTCCAGTCTTTAGGAGACCTTTACGTGTAAATCAGATTCAAATTTATGCGATACTCTCAAGGTAAAAAATTCCTCCACGTACATTAACATTAATAAAGATTTTCGTTCCTTTTAAATTGAAGTTTAAAAAATAAATTCAACTGTTGTATAGAATTCTCATTTCATATCCACAATAAAATAAATAAATTAAATATTCAGCCAAAAATCATGACAATTGGAATGTGAATCTCTGAGTGATTGTTATACCTGCGTTCTTCCTCTGTTCAAGGTGTTCCCTTTTTCCTTTCAACCTCGTTCTTCATCCTGTATCCAAGCAAGAACGTAAATAAATTACACAAAATCAATAATCTTCTCCTGGAAAATGAATGACAAGCAAGGAAACAAGAAAAAAAACCTTGCCTTTTTCGACCCACTCAAGATCTGAGCCCTTTCACAGCGAGAATCAACCCAGAAATGAATTTTTTTTTGGAAAATTATAACACTGATAACCCCAAAAAAAAAGCAACACAAGGCACACGACTATCAAACAAAGTTAGATTATAACACTGATAACCCGAAAAAAAGCAACAGAAGGCACACGACGATTAAACAAAGTTAGATCGACCCAAGGAAGGTGATGGAAACCCAAAATTTGAAAGAAGGTGAAAAAAAACAAAAATCGAAGGAACCCACCCAAGATCCGAGCCCTTTCACAACGAGAATCAACCCAGACAGCGAAAAAAAGTCGAAAATTACAACACTGAGAACCCAAAAAAAGGCAACAAAAGGCAGACAACGACTAAACAAAGCCAGATCGACCCAAGGAAGACAATGAAAACCGAAAATTTGAAAGCGTTTGAAAAAAAAAATAACATCAAACGAAAAAAAATCGAAAGAAAAACAAAACAAAACGCGGGTAGATCGACGAGGATAAGCTTACCAACAACCAAAATTAGACGACCAGGGAACCAAAGTCGGATTTGCGGGATGTACCAAATGGACGACGACGAAGAGACGGCTGAGAAGAGTTCGAAACGAAGAGAGACGGAAAGATCTCGAACAAAGAAGACGGAGGAAAAACCCTAAGAAAACAAAGTCGAATTATTGGAGGTATAAAAAAATCCAATCACCAAAACGACGTCGTTCTGCCATTCACAAAACGGTGTTGTTTTGGACAAACCACACTTTCTACAGTGACACGCCCCCTCACTCTTTTTATATGTGTAGGATTATCAAACTTGGAAGAATCGATTTAACATGAAAATTTAAGCATTTGAGTACTTTTATGTCAAGCATCCTCAATCTACATTCAACAAAATTAGTACGAAAATAATTAATTTAAGCAAAATCAATCCTCAACCTACATTGAAATTGATTCTGCATAAATTGAGTGTCGATTTTGCTCATTCGAATTTTGACATTTATATCACTGAAGCATTTACATTATTTTTTATTTTTTGCAACAAAGTAAATGTGCTTTATGGAGAACAATCATATAATTGCTATCCTGTACTTAATTAGTACGTCTAGAAATAAAATTATATATCTTTTAGGATTGCTATGGCTATTAGAACTCTTTGCTTTTTGTGATTTTTTTAGGATGGATGAATTTGTGACAATATAGCCAATCTACCGTGAGATGTATAACCCCCTTGTCCTGACTATATACCTCGTACAAAAGAACACACCGTTCTGGCAGAGATAAACGTCATTTTGCATCTTCTTAACCCGAAATGAAATGATCGGGAAGGCAAGGGAATTTTTTGTTTTTAAAAAAGGTACTCTCGGGAGCAGATCCAAATTTCAAAATATGTGTAATGCTACAAGTCACGTCTTTTTTTTTTTTCTTTTTTTTTTTCTTCAAGGATGGGGCGGGGGGTTAGATTGGATCCCATCAAATCTGAGCAATCTTATTTTTTGAACATGAAGAGATTAAAAAAAGCCATTGCAATTGCAGAATAATAGAATAAAATTAGTAATTTAAATAAACAACTTCTTTTATTCGAAATGTAATGTGATTTTCAACCAATTTATTAATGGGTAAATAGCACAAAACATCCCTACCTTTCAATGTCATTGTGCAAAACGTCTCCACCTTTGATTTTTTTTTTTTTTTTGCATTTTCACCCCTATCTCCCATATTTCATTGCGAAAAATGTCATTTTCACATATTTTTAACATAAAATGACCAATATGCCCTCCTATATAAATAAAACAAAAAATAAAAGAAAAGAAAAATAAAGAATATATTGCAATCTTACTCCTAATTTTTTTAAAAAATGCAAATGAGTCCAAATAAATTATTAAAATATTAAAAATAATCAAAAACAAAAATCAAAATTGTTTCTCTCCTCTTCTTCTCCTTCCCCTCCCTCAGCCTCTGCTAACCCAAGCTCCCATTGGAGGAGCCTTAATCTCCGCCACACAACAATCTTCCCTCAAATTCATCCACCCAATTCCACCTTTGTTCACTAAGCGCCGCCCCAACTTCTCACGCCAAAACATGTTGCTTAAGCCCCTTACCCTAGCTAACGCCGTCGAGCCTTCAGGCAACAACCCTTTTGCTGCCACCAAGCCCAGTCCCGCCATTGTCTCTATCCCCTTCAGTGAAGAAGAGCCAATATCTATTGTGGGCCAAGAAAGTGTCCCTCTTGAAGGTGTTATTCAGTTTGAAAAACCCAACTCCGATTCCTGTCTCGCCAAGTGGGGGTGCGTGATTTTATTTATTTATTTTATCTTTGGTTTTAATTTTGTCTTCTTTTGAGAGCTGTTTATGTTGAATTGAATTGGAGTTATTGTAGCCGTGTGGCTCTGCTAGCTGGTGGGGATGTGACGGCATTGGTTTTGTTCTCTGCAATTGGAAGGAAATTAAGGCTTCTCCAGCGGGATTGGTTTTGTTCTCTGCAATTGGAAGGAAATTAAGGCTTCTCCAGCGGGAGCTTGGGTTAGCAGAGACTGAGGAAGGGGGAGGAGCAGAAGAGAAGAGATCTCTTAGGGTGGTGGTGGAGGAGCTTGAGGGAGTGGAAAGAGAAGAAGATGAGAGATTTCCTGTGATAGTGGTGGTAGAGGAGGCTTAGGGAGATGGAGGGGGAGGACAAGAAGAGGAGAGAGAAATATTTTTTATTTTTATTTTTGGTTCTTTTTAATATTTTAATAATTTATTTGGACTCATTTGCACTTTTTAAAAAAATTTAGGAGTAAGACTGTAATTTATTCTTTATTTTTCTTTTATTTTATTTTTGTTTTATTTATATAAGATGATATATTGGTTATTTTATGTTAAAAATATGTGAAAAAGACGTTTTCCGCAATGAAAGGTGGAAAGTATTGGTGAAAATGTCAAAAAATAAAAGGTATGTACGTTTTGCACAATAACATTGAAAGGTATGGACGTTTTGTGCTATTTACCCTTTATTAATAAACCAAAAAACGAGAAAAAATATCTGAAAGAAAAACAAATCAATTAGTTCTTCGTCGGAGTTTTATTTATTGAACGACTACAATTAAACGCGGATGAGTGTAACATTTCAACCATCTTTCGTTGGTATAGTGAGATCCACAAAAGTCTAACCTCATTTAGTTGCCATCTTTTAAAACTATTTTCCAGCTGTGACATTGAATCTTATGAAGGTTCTAAAGCAATGAAAAGTCACAAAAGAATGACTCAATCCCAGCTACTAGCTTGTTGGCAAGTTCTTACAAGGATTGGACTGCTTGTAATTGACAAGTCTATAGTGATGACAGTGGGTCGAGCTGCGCAAAAGTCAATTTAGTTGCCATCTTTTTAAACTATTTTCCAGCTGTGATATAGAATCTTTTGAAGGTTCTAGAGCAATGAAAAGTCCCAAAAGAATAACTCAATCCCAGCTACCAGCTTGTTGGCAAGTTCTTACAGTGGCAATGGCCGAACTGAATCGGTTCAGCCCATCTATCCACGAGCTCGGCTCATCAAGCTCACTCAAGCACGAGTTCGTGAACTCAAGAGCCAAGCCCACCAGCTCGATTTTTTTTTTTTTAATTTTTTTGTTTGCATTTTTTACGAGCCCACGAAGTCTTGAATTTTAGGCTCGTGGGCCATGCCCACAAACTGTTTGCGAGCTCGACTAGGCTAGGCTAGGCTCGGCTCGGGCTCGACCAGAAACGAGCCGAGTCGTCCATGGACCGAGCTTTGATGAGCCAAGTCGACGAACTATTCGACCTTTTTGTCATCCCTACAAATCTCATCGTGTATTTTAAAGTTTTTATTATATTCTTTTAATATTTTAAATATTCTTGTGAAACGGATTAGACCTAATCGTGTTAAAATATTGAATTACGAGACAAAATGACTTATACACGTTATTATAAGCTCGATTTGTCCCTAAGATTGAGTCGAGCTCGGCTTATCTTTAGGGTCAAGCCAAGCTGGAGTGTGTAAGGCTAAACTGACTTGATCCAAGAGCTCTATCGGCAAATGGGACCCATGAATCCATCAACTTTTTGTAACATGGATTTGGGTTGTTTGCTGTCTGGAAAAAAACACAAGCAGACGAAATTTAATGAAGAAATGACGTGGAGCCTAGTCAATAAAATCCAACACTTATCCATTTTGATTGTAAAGTTGCAGACTCACGTTTGTTTTCCAAATCCAATTACATAAAAATCATCACGCAACGAATAGTGCGTCGCAACACCTCCCTCTAAATTAAAATATTTTTCTAATTTATTTATTAGCCTATAAATTTTACTCTTTTTTTTTTCTTTATTAATTTTAGATGTTATTGCATGTTACTTCTAGTAACATGTTACAACGACTAAAGATTGTGGTTAAACGGTGCTTGGATATGTGACATTGTTTATGAATAGACGAGCCTAATCTAATAGCATCATATTATTAATTTATTATCTAAATTTGTGAATGATCTATTACAAGAGATTTTTGAAATTACAAATACATTTATTCAATGTAAATTAAGATTTGAGATATTCGATGAGTTCAATTTTCAAATTCATTCTATACATATGACCAACAACAAGAAAAATAATTATAATAGCGATATAGAAATGTGATTGGTATATGATAAGTCACGATTGGCATACATCTACATTTATCAGAGTAAATATAATGTTGATGCATAAGGTCGTGTGATGCTTAAAGGTGTAACAACTTTTGCATTTTTCTTCTCGATATCATTGGCCTTACAACAATTACTTTACAAGATGAATTTCACAACCAACTTTGTCTTGTGCGCCATCATACAATTCATGGAAGACAAAAAGAAAGGACATGGCCCCTAACTATGTTTGGAGGGCAATTGAACAAGTAGCTCATGAATATTACGAGAATGAATGGGGAGTGATTTGGAATAAGTTGTTTGTTACGAAGCCATATTTTTACAATAACAAAAGCATTTCTTAATACTCGAACTTTGAAGTGAATTTAAATAAAATTCAAATAAATTAAAGTATATATATGGGATATATCAATGCTGAAATCTTTTCTCAAGATATCTCTTAAGATTTTGGGATCGTTGCTCTGGATCTACAAAGACAACACATCCATCATTGTGGTTGCATCCAACCTGAAAAACTACCTTTTATTCCCTTATTTTATCGTGTCGCTTCTCTATATACTTTGTCAATCTATACTCTACACCTTTTTTCTTCTTTTACACCAAACAAACAAAAAACTCAAATGAAAAATAGTATTGAATACAATATTGATCCAGTTTCTATTAATTTAAATTTTCATCTTGAAGTAGTTTAACCAAAGCAAGTAATTATCTCGAATTCAAATTCGGAACATGAATAAAAAATAAATTTGTTTCGTACACAAAGAACATGTAATGTCATAAGCTTTTGGACGATATAATTTAACAAGTAAATCAACCTAGTTCATCGCTCCAATATATACCTTTGTCAAACAAACCGAATTCACAAAAAAATAAGATGGAATCGAAAGAGTGTAGATGGGTGAATCCCACGCACTGAGACATGACAGTGGGATACAATTAACACTAATACATTTTCAAATCTTTTCTCTGTTTATAGTATCTTCTGCCATCAAATTTTGCTCCTTCGTAAAGCTGCCTCTGCGGTTGGTCGGTTACAACCTTCTAATTCAGTCAAATCTCGATAACGACGCCACAGCTTTGTCAATTCTTCACTACGAGGGAACCCATTTTTCCCTCATAATAAAAACTATGGGCTGTAGGATTCTTAAGCACCAAATTTTGTTAAATACATGCGTGTATCTTCCAAAACAAACTGTGATTCGTGCCTCAGAATTTGAAATATTTCTGGTAAGTATAAATTCCCAATTTCCTTTTAATTGATAAAAATCTTGTGATGTGATATTTTCGTGAAGAAATTGGGTTTTATTTTTCTCAGGGTTTTATTTTTCTCAATTTGTTGCTGCAGTATAAAGAGGACAATTTCAAAGCTGAAAGCTGAAGAAATGGCTTGTGAATTTGAGCCTAATTCATCATTTGACGGATCAGAGGTTTTCGATAAAGACGAGAATCTGCTTGAGATTGATTCTTTGAATTATGGGTATTTCTAATTTCCTAATCCTTTATAATTTTTCCATTTTTCGTGCAAATTTCGATTTTTTATGTTGCGGAATTTATAATTTTATGGTGCTAATGATCGATTTTTTTGTTAGATGCAAGCATTACAGAAGAAGATGCAAGATCAGAGCCCCATGTTGTGATGAGATCTTTGATTGCAGGCATTGCCACAATGAAACTAAGGTGTGATTCTACTCTACATTGTTCTTGAATCTTGCTTTAATTGTGATTTAATTCTTCGATTTATATATTTATGTGGGATGAATTAGATGGACTCGAGCAGCTAATTTTTCCGTTTTCTTTTGGACAGAACACTCTTGAAATTGATCAACTTCACCGGCATGATGTTCCACGCCATGAAGTTAAAAGGGTGAGCCATTTCTCCATGATGATTTAGATTTCTCCGTGCAACTTGACAATTGTCCTCGTATTGATAGAATAGTTGACTGTTCATTCTAGGGACATTGAGAAATGTCCTGTCTACTAGCAATCAGGGGCGGAGTCAGCCCATTGAAGTAGGGGGGTCCCAAAGTTGAAGGGGTGGGGGCCCATGGGGGTTCGGGGGCAGCGCTCCAGAATTTTTTTTTTGGAACATTATCTCTTAAAATGAGGGAACGCCCCTGCTAGCAATGTATATTTTGTTGTTTGTACTTGCTGTGGCGAAAAAAGTTGAAGTTTATAGAAGATCAACATTGGTGATGGATAATTGAAACATAAGAAGCATATTCAAGCTTTGCTCCCTTTTTATGCCTTCTTTCTGCTTGAGAAAATGCATAAGAAAGGAAGGAGGAAATCGTGGTGCTCTCGTTTTGATACCAAAATTTCCACTACAATTTTCAATGCCATAAGAAACTCTTATTTTCTTGGTCTGGAATTGTTAGGCGTTGTCGAGTCTAGTTTGCAGATAAGGTTAAATATCTTCTTTAACAATATCAGTTTCGAATAGAGTTGTGAAACAGGATTCTTGTACACGACTACAAATTTATTGGGAACGAGACTTAGTTTCTAGTTGCTTACCTATATCATTTGATGTTAGAATTACGATTTCTCCTTTTTGTTATGACCACTTATATTCTTTTGCTTTCCTCTTATTTCTCATAAATTGTTTGATAGAATCCTGTGTCTTCAGAATTACTCCACGAGCTCGAGTTTTTCATTGGTGTTTGGCTAATTTTCTCAATTCATGTTTTCAGGTCATATGTTCCATATGCGGCACAGAACAAGATGTATGTCCTATAGATTTGTCAGATTACATATTAAATTTAAGATAAGACTTTAGTTGGCCTGAAATATACTTGTTGGTCTGATCAGATTCAAGAAAACTGCATAAATTGTGGCGTTTGCATGGGAAAGTATTTTTGCAAAAAATGCAAATTTTTTGATGATGATGTAAGCTATGCAGATTTTATTTTCACATTATTTCACGCTGCCTATCTAATTTGCTCATATCAATGCAATTTCTTACACGATTCACTGTTGTTATTAGGTCTCAAAGAAACAATACCACTGTGACGGATGTGGAATATGTAGGTATGACTAAGCTTCTGATTGTATACTATTTTTCATGTATTTCTCGTTCATTAAAGCATGCCTTCCAATGCAACTAAGAAACGACCAGCCTTTCACCGAATTTTACATGAATGTTTGATATAAATAATTTAGTTGGGCATGTCCTGAATTCCTGACTCATGAAATAAATTTCTAAATTTTGTTTTGATGACTGCTTTTGCAGAACCGGAGGCAAGGAGAATTTCTTCCACTGTAACAAATGTGGTATGCTAACATGATTCTTGTATCTCGATTTTCTTCCGAGGCTATAATTTCCTCTATTTTGATGTTTGAAATTTTTCATAATTAACGGTCCCAGGATGTTGTTATTCGAATTTGATCAAGGATGCACATCATTGTGTGGAAAGAGCAATGCACCATAACTGTCCAGTTTGTTTTGAGGTAAACTAAGATTACTTGTAACTTGTAAGTGAGCACAATATTTATGCATTCTTAAATTATTGGCTTTTTGCTTTTAAATGTGCAGTTTCTATTCGATACGATGAAAGACATTACTGTTTTACCTTGTGGGCATACTATACATTTGGAATGTGTCAAGGAGATGGAGCTTCATTACCGGTAAGAACTGAAGGAACACGATAAAAATGTTTTCCTTGCAATAATGCTAAATTCACAGCTCTTTGTTCAATTGTTCTTAATTCTGCTTGTTTAGTAAGAGGATTTGTGTTTTTTCTTTGGGATCTTTAAGGTACTCATGTCCTGTCTGCTCGAAATCCATCTGTGACATGTCGAATGTATGGAGAAAGCTCGACGAAGAGGTACTAATGTCTCCTCTCAATCGATACTCGTACAAATACAGCACTTTCCATTTGGCTAAATATGTACTGAAAAAATGAATACAGGTTGCTTCGACTCCGATGCCGGAGATGTACAATAACAAAATGGTATGCATTGTATATTTTGAAGTGGATAAAATCATGAATAAACTCGCTTTTCGCTTAGTTTAATGATTTTGTACAATTAGGTGTGGATACTATGCAACGACTGTGGAGCAACGTCTGAAGTGCATTTTCACATCGTCGCATGCAAATGCTTGAAATGCAACTCGTATAACACTAGACAGATACGAGGAGGCCCAGAATCTTCTTCATGCTCTCCTAGAATCGCAGAGATGGTTAGATGATTTCTGGTCAAAGAAATTTCTCGACGACGCTTTATTGGATTTATTTGGAGAATGTGTTCGAGGAAGATATTCCTTAGCAAAGCGGTTCAATTTTCTTGCAGGACATTTTTTGCATCGACATGCATTAGTCCTTGCGATGGTCTTGTAGACCTGTTTGTATAAAACGCGATCATAATGTTAAAATTTTCTTTTCGACTGCAAATATTGTTGTGTTTTCATAATAACGGGTTTGCATAATCATGTTTGGTAACAAAATTTTTACAAGGATTCCTCTACAGGAGCCACTCTTTAAGTTCTCAATCTATAATTGCTCCTCCCAGAAAATGTGCTGTTTCTTCACTCATTTCTCAATTCCAGACTTGCAGAAACACGGAATTCAGAATAACTGAATTTTAGTGAAACATAAACATCCAAGGACCATTTACAGTATGAACAGCCTATTCTGCATGAAATCTACATAAAATTGACGTTGTCCACCAATCTTTGGATATCTCTAGGAGCTCTGCTCGCTGTTAGAAGCTGCTTTGGATTGTATTATAACCCTAGCTCCTGAAGCAAGCCTGTTGAAAAAATGAGAGAGAAAATCTCAACCTCCATAAATGAGAAGAAGCTTCACACTAGTAAATTGAGTGCTCCTGATAGGAGTTGGAACTTAACTTTCTTCGATTTTGATTACATATTCGTTGTTGTCTCTAGCTGTTTCTTGTTTCCTTGACTGTTTTTTCCCCAAAAGAGGCTCGGTAGTTCTCTTGCTTATACAATCTGGTGTGTCGGGTGCAATGGTCCTTGAATTTTCCACTCTATCTGATAAGATTCTAGGCCCCTCGGAGATAGGGGATCTCATTGATTCACATTTTGGCTGCTTGCTTAGCGTAGCCTTGATCGATCTTGGAATGCACTTCAAACGTGTAGAGCTGGCCTCTTCCTTTTCTTCAACTGAATCAATTTCCTTCGTAGTCCTTGATCAAATGATTTCATTTATTTCAGTATGAAGAAGGTATTGAAGAACAAGATATATTCAAGGATATAAAAGTTAACACCAACCCATTTGTTAAACACGAATAACAAAATAATAATCAAGAGATTTTGCCACAACAACTATGACCACTTCTCCTTCGTTTAAATATCAAATTATCATATAGAATCATGCTATTTAGCACCATTGGTGTTACAATACCGGTTTACATAGCACCTAAGTGGCATAAAATAAGAGACACAATTAAATGAATCACATAGTTCCACCTTCAACTAAGTCTATCATATTATGATACTTAGATTAGTGTTATATCATCACTGGTACTAAATAGCATCATTCTATTATATAAATTAGATCAACCACGAACTCGAGTTCCAACGTACAATGTGAAAGACGGACATGGTCCAGGGGTAAAAAGTAGATAAAATTCACCATTCTTGAAAGTGGAGTAACATAGAATCATAGAACTTGCATTTCCACTTTGTTCAGCCATGAAACTATGTACTCAATAATTTGGTACAATCACAAATGCATAATTCGTGAAGTCAAACATGGGTAAATAATAGACCGACCTGTCAGCATTGTATGAGGAAGATCGTTTTAGAGCGGCTACTCCTTCCTCGGGCATATTTGTTTCAACCAAACTCGCACTAAAGTATTCCTTGTCTTCCAGTTTCATACGCATTAGCCTTGGATTCTCCACAAGGTAATCATGCTCTCCCAACATCGATGATGTTGAGAACAACGGGGACGCAAATTTGGAATATGAAAACCTTGGCTTGTATGTTGGAATTAGGCCAAAGCTGTGATCTTTAACTGAAATTGAACCACAAGAAATCAGTTGCATTAGCATATTCGAAGGTTTGAACTTCATACCGGATGGTATTCGAAATTCTTCCTCTTCAAGTATCCTAAAGCTGTTGAACTTTCTAGCATCAGATCTGATGAGGGATTCCAAAGTATCAATCCTACCACTCGACGAAGGTGCACTAGATGTTGATGGAGGTGGTGAAACTAAATCACTGCAAATATCAGAAGTCTCTTTTATCTGAGGAACCTTGTTTTCACTACTCTTGCCGCTTTCTGGTTCCAATGAACCATCTTCAGTTGAAACACCTCTTGTACAAGTATCTTGAGTTCTAGCACCTCTGCTTGAACTTTCCTCAGTCTGAGTGGAAGCATCAGTGAGCCCATCACTCTTGTAGACCTTGTACTGTGTCAAACTCAAAGGCCCATTCCAACAGGATTTTTTACCGATAATGGACTCTGGAGACACGGCAGACGATCCCGGACAATGAACTGGAGGAGATAGTTCATCGTCTTGAGAATTCTTCATACTTCTACCGTTCAAGCTAGATGGAGATGAAGATTCATCCTGGCTTCTGGAAGATGGTGGTTCTGGTAATGTTTTTGGATTCTGTACCATTATAGGACTAAAGGGACCTAAGAAACAGTAAGTAGAATAGTTTAAGGACTGTAGATTTGAAAACTTCTTTGACAAAAACATCAAGGTGACAGAGCGTGAATAATTACGCCATATCTTTGCTAATTTTTTCCTCTTTTGGTCACACAGGAATTGTTTCCTTCTATTGAAATCCCAAAATGTTAAGATCTCAAAATTTTAATAGTTAATTCAATCCATCTCCTCGAATGTCTGACTACTGAACAGTCTCAAGACAGGGAATAGCATCAATTAATTGAACAAGAGGGGGCACGTCAGAGGATCAGAAATAGAAAGCGAACGGACCTATTTTCCCTTGAAAAGTTCTTTCAAAATATTCATCCATCTAATTGATGACGCATAAGAAGACAATTCATGGTTCATATGCTTAGGAAGAAAGAAAATCAAATTGAGTTCTTCGATTTCACTAGATCAGTTTATGGGCCAATGAAAGATTTCATTTTTGGAAACCCACTTGAAGGGCAATGCAAGAGAACTCATAGTGCAATGATCAAATCTTCATTCACCCCAGAAAATACAATTAGGTACTCAAAAATGGTTGAAGCAGTTGAGGTAGGAGGATCCTTATGACTATAGTCCTTGATAAATTACCAAATAAGAAAAATGATTATA
Organism: Fraxinus platypoda; assembly: GCA_903798405.1. Taxonomy (NCBI): domain Eukaryota; kingdom Viridiplantae; phylum Streptophyta; class Magnoliopsida; order Lamiales; family Oleaceae; genus Fraxinus; species Fraxinus platypoda. The sequence continues at coordinate 15,723 of CAIGRT010013694.1, forward strand.
TACTATGGATGAATCGTTATGGATGGATCACTTCGTTCTTGTAGGATGGTCCACTCCATTTCTCTTTCCCTATGCCAATTTCTCTTTAGGGTGTTTGTTCACAAGAATAACCTCTACCACTTCATGGTATACAATGGCTAGTTCCCATTTGAAGGGTATACTAAAGGCATAACTTCCTACTCCTGCCTACAGTGAGTGCATTTTTTTTTTTGTAGCTACAGCATCTAGAGTCCTGAAGCGCAAGGATATTTTACTCGTTGGTGTCCATTAGATGGTATTAACACCTGTTTTCACCTGAAATACTAGTAGTTCACAAGCCTTGTGCTTTTGTAATTTCATTGATTAGACATTAAATTAAGAGGTACTTGCTATAAACAGACTTAACTAATTAATCTGAACTAGAAACCCATGATTCGATATGGATTCCTACTTTCCCTACATCTCCATATAGTGATAAAACTTGCTTCTCTCGCAAAAGGCATAGAGATACGGTAAGGACAAATTCCCCATGTCGTACAAATGTGTAAAAGATTCTAGCCGCATTTAAAAGCTAAATACTCTACCATCGAGATGCAACCTCAATAGAAATTATAATTTACCCGAATTATATTCTTCGAAGAGCTCAGAACCCTTTAGAACATGCTCATTCCCATGAGCAGGAAGGATCAAATCATCTTCACATAGATCATGCCACACAAACCCATTCTTATAACTCCTGTATTGATAAAGAAGCCCAAAAATCAAAATTCATAACTATTCAAAACCAAATCCAGATTACAGAATCATATACAAAATCATAGACTATCTTCGGTGTAATTCACCTCTTGCAAGACCAAGAATAACCAAGAATACATCGAAGCCATGCCTCTGCCTCTCAAAACATTAAGCCTTTCAATCACGTCTTCAAAACAAACAAAATCTTAAAATTTCTAAAACCCACAAAATACAGATTAATTGATGTGAGTTGAATTAGTAGAAATAAAATTGAATAGTACCTCTTAAATAGAGTCCATCAGGGGAAGAGAGGGGGACTTCCATAAAATGTGGATGCTCCAATTGTCGATTCCTACATAAATAATACACTACAGGAACTTTTCCAGTATTCTGCTGCCGAATATAGTTGTGATTGTAATGATATTTGGGCGATTTTTCTGTCCATACTTTTGCTCTTTCGGGGCTCACTTGGCTATATTTGTTCATTCTCCCCTCCATTTTTCACCTCCAAAACTAATAGTGACTTTTCACAAAAATCCTCTCAACCAATAGTGACTTTTCACAAAAATCCAGTAACTGTATTCGATTTTTTGTCAAATTGGTTTTTGATTCGATCTGGGTATGAAAAACAGTTAAAAAAATCTTTACAAAGATAAAAAAATAAGTTTTTTTAAAAAAAAGATCAGACAGTGCTTGAAAAGGGTATTTCCCTAAAAATGCAAAAGATCAAATACAAGTGAACCCAATAGTAGATTAACAAAACAAAGCTCAAATTAGAGTAAAAAATGAAGCAAATGTGTGGTATATTGGATGATCTGTCTGAGTATATTTGGAAGAGAAAATGCCAACATAGGAAGGAATCTAAAACAAAACAGGACTCCCGCATTTAACGCATCATTGTCCCCCACTGCGTGTGTGAAGGATTATGAGGATAGGGTTGGGGAGAGTGAGGAGACTGTTCATGGACAGGTTAGATATGGAGAAGAGGAGAAAGTTGAAAAACTTTTGGCTTTTTGGTTCTTTTTAACTTTCAAGTGATTTTTGTTCTTCTCTGTATACTTGTAAATTGTGGGACCGTACTTTTCTCGAAAGTAAAAAGTAATTTTAAAAATTATGTTTACTATTCCACCGGCCGTAAAATTTCCCGGCATTTCTTTTCACCCAACTTTCAGTAAGGTTCTGTTTGAGCTTCATTGTTTTAGGAAGATTTTGTAATAGATTTTTTTTTTTTTTAAATGTGTGATTAAAAAGTAGAAAATTTAATTAAATTTACGTGTAAAATTATTTTATTAAAAAAATATTTTTTTAGGGATTGGAGCTCAAAAGGAGCTAAGAGTACGTCTGATTTACTATTTTGAAGCTGTTTACAGTTTTATAAAATACTGAAAATGCATCCGATATGTTATTTTTGAAAATGAGTTCTTAGAAATATTGATAAATTTATAATATAGAACTCAAAACGCATTTATGATATTTTAATTGTTTTCGGTAAAAATTCCGAAAATACTCAAAATATGAAAAACAAATGTTTAAATAAAATTTTAATAACTAAAAATTTTTAAAATGAAAATATAAAATTATAACCAATTAATATATTTTTTAAAAATTCTAAAAATAAAATTGATAAATTCTAAAAAATTAAAAATTAAAATTGTGAAAAAATTTAAATAAAATTTTGAAAAAAAATATTTAAATGAATACAAACAAATATTTTTAGTACACAACATTAATTTTTACATTTATTTCATATATATTGTATTCAATTTATTTTTTTTCTAATTTTAGTTTGTAGCGAGAAAAAATATTGTAAAATTTACAAACATTAAAAAATATATATTAATTGATAATATATTAATATAAAATTGTTTCATTTTTATTGAATAATAAAATTTATTGAAATAAAATGTCATAAAATAATTTTTTAAAATTTTAAATCAGACGTGTTTTTTAACTTCTTGTTTTGATAAATAATTTTTCAAAATGATAAAACATACGTGTTTTTAGAAATCTCAAAATAAACCATCAAAACTAAAAACTGAAAATGAACTCAAAATCGAAACACAAACCAAATGCACCCTAAGAACGTGTTCGGTCATGCTTAAAATCCAATTAAAATTGAAAATATAGTCGTTATTGGGTCTTACTCATCTAATAAAAGTCAACAATAACGACTAATTTTTCAATTTTAATTTGATTTTAATCTCTACCGAACACGCCCTAAATGTTTCCAGTTTGTTATGTCGTCATTCAGGGGTGGAAGAGGGCTGGACTATATAAATTTTGAAAAATGCTTATTATACTTGGTTGAGTTTATCAAACGCACCCTAAATGTTCACAATTTATCAACAAATAACGTGACAAAAAGAGTGGAGGAGTTTTTTATATTTGGTTGATGATATTCTGATCTAATCATATTTCATCATACTATGTTTAATTCACCTTCTTTGTTCATTCACATATTACAATTCTCATTCCATCTTATTCAAATTAATTCACCTTTCGTTTTGCAGTCAGCTTTGGAACGATAGAAGTGGAAATATGTACGGACGAGATATGTTAAAAGCTATACAGGATACGTCCGAAAATATCCATGTTGCGGTTAGTTAAATTTACGAATGATAATAATAATTACGGTACATAGTTAACGTATCTAATTTACTCTATCTATTTCATTAGATTATTAACACAGTTAATGTTGTTGAGAAGACTTATTTATAATGGATCCCCTCATGTCTCTAAAGAGTATGCAATCCTAGATTTTTCATTCGAAGATGAATGTGCTCGTCATATGATATGGCAAGACAGTGTGAAATAAGGACTTTCAAGTGGGAATCCGTCAAACTTTCATGTTTTCCAACAGTATGTAAGTTGTATATTATCTGTGAGTGGAATTTCATGGATAACATGCAATTATCTATTGATATCATGTTCAATGCCGGTCAACAATTGATATCTTTATCTCGTGGATATATGTGGATGTAAATTTCAAATATATGATTGTAGCCACAACATCCACACACCAGACGAAGTAAAACTACATGCAAGAGCAACATTCAGTTTAGTTAAGGGGTTATTGACGTCTTCTAATTTATTGTCTGTCAGACATGAGTTAAGAAAATATAAAAACAAAAAAATGGAGATGGACATTATGCCTTATCTGCCTTGCACAAACAGTGGGTAAGCATTTAACATACTAATTACCATGGTATTAAATTTATTGTTCAATTTACTTTCATACTAACAATACTAATATAATTTAATACTATGTTGTTTCAGGCCTAATTGTGGAGTTTTTGTGCTGAAGTACATAGAATGCTTCGTTTTAGGACGACCAATAGAATCAATTTCGTTGGACAAGATGTGTGGATACCGAAGAAAAATTGTAATCGATGTTGCTTTCAATGAATATTTTCTACGTCCCCGTTAAATATTTGTAGAGTTTGTACTGATATCTGTCCGTGTGACTTATGAGATGATTCAGAATAGTATTAATTTATAATTTGTGCATCGCACGGGTGAAAGACTAGTTAATAAGTAAATGATAATGTACACGTGACACAATTCAAAAAAAAAAAAAAAATAGAGATAATTGTAGCAGCGATCCTAAACCATTGAGTTTTTTGTAACTTTAATCATCACTTTATGCCACCCACAATTTCAAACATTTCATAAATTCGCATTTAATTGACCAAAATAGTGGACCTCGACATTTTTTTAAATGGTAACTTTGCTTATATATTGCACTAAAAATACAATTATAATAGTTAAATCAAAAATTGAAAACCAAAATCCCATCTCATTTTTTGATTTTTCCCAAACATCATCGGCTCATCCAATCCCTTACCCCGAAACCTCACCACCACCGCCGCCGCCGCCGGCCATTATCTCCACCAGCGGTCGGCTGCCCAAATCCGAAAATCAAGGCTAGGTTTACAACCGATTTGCAGATGAAATTCTTTGGAGATCAGCGGAGGGTAGATATTGTGGATGGTGGAATTTGGGCTTTAAAATTTCTGAAAGATGAGGAGTATAGGAATTTTGTCACAAAATTTCAGGACTGTTTGTTTAAGAATGTTTATGGGTTGAGAGCTACGGAGGAGAATAAAATAAAAATTTACGGTAAAGATTTTATTGGAAGGGCGAAACCAGAGCAGTCGGACGATTCTCTGTGGGAGGATGCAGATGATGGGGCGTGCAAGAATCCTGGAAAGACTCCAGAGGGTTTGTCAGAAAGAGGGCATCAAGATTTATTGGAGGAATTTGAAGAGCTTGACCTTAGGAGCATTGGATAATGGTTTCTTAGTTAGCAATTCAGGGGTTCGGGTTGTGAAGAATTTTAGCCATGGGATTCATGGTGAAGGTGTGTGCATGTGAAGTTTGATGGTGGGAAATTGGGAATTTTGGGTTTTGGATCCGGTGGCAATTGGCGATTTTTAGGTGTTGGTTGTGGTGATTTCGGTACGACGGCGTAATGGTGGCGATGGCCCGGCGGTGGGTTTGTGGTGACCGTAGGCGGTCGTGGCTGATTTTTTATTTTGGGTGGAGTGGAGTAAAGTAGGGAGTGAACAATTTCTTTCATTTTTCATTTCATTTTATTTTATTTCATGAGAAAAAGTTGTCATTTTACACAATGATTAAAAGAATGTCAAAGTTCACTATTTTGGTCAAATGGATGGCAATGCAATGAGTGCTACTTCCTCACTTCTCTCTGATAAGATAAATCCTTTTTACCGTGAAAAGTGAAAAATTGAGTTATTTTTGACTTATCTTAAAAATGAAGATTCCAACTTCATGCATGAGGCTAATTCGTATAATTAGATCTACTTAGGCAATCGACAGAACTAAACGAAGAGAATAAAAAAGAAATGGAATGTGTTCATTTCAATTTCAGGATGGAAAATGCTATGTGTACACCTTGTGGTGTACACAATCTTTTACACCCCCCTCACATGGAGGGGAGCCCACAAATATTTTATTATGTGTGGGCTCCCCTCCATGTGAGTGTGGTGTAAAAAATTGTGTAAAAAATTGTGTACATGTAGCACTTTCCATTTCAGGATATGCCTTTGTACCTTAATCAATGAGACCTAGTAAAATGTCATCTGACTCATCTCACATTGCTTTATGTTATGGTTAAACATATAATGACCGGCAATGGAGTCTTATGAAAGGTTTAGAATTGTGGATGGCACTGAGTGAAGATTAAGGTAAAGTTCCTAAAAAATCAAAGATTTAGGACTGCTACTACAATTATTCCAAATTTTTATGCTAGACTGATACAAAAAAAAATTCACTTAAAATTTATTTATTACATATGAAAATGATCTTTTTGGCCATAAATGTTAAATTGGGCTATAGCAGAGGTCAATCCCAAATACGTCCCAAACCGCCATTTTTGGACCTTAAATAACTGTCTTGTAATTTCGCAAGAAAATTGCCACCCAAATTCTTTATTTCGCTCTCTAAACCTACAAGAACCCATCTCTAGACAATATATTAACAAAAAAGAAAAGAAGCTGAAATTCTATTTATTGGACTGTCGAATTCTGCTTATCAAACATACTGATAGTATTTCTTGGCTTGAACTAACACTACAGCTACGGGCATTGGTAATAGAGCATAATCTTGGGTTTCTGCTCAAGAAGTCATATCTTTCGATCATGTTGTTTCTTGCTATGTTTTGTAAAAAGAATTGGATAGTATTATCGAGTCACATTTAATGCTAAGTTCCAAGCATGCACGCTATTTTAACCGCTTTATTTAACATCACAGCATATGGAAATCCATTCGAATTTGATCAAGAATATAACTTTGGTAGTATGTTAAAGATTACATTTCGATACAAACAATATTATGAGTATTCCAACTATTGTAGTTGTCGATTCCTAAATCATAATTGATGAATTCGTTAAATGTGTGTGAATGGGATTCTCAAATAAGTCGTCAAACGATCGTATGAAAATAAAATATTAAATTTTATCGGTTGAGTATATATTAAATTTAATAGAATTAAAGTAAAGAAGTACTTGAAAAATTTGTCCTTTTTGTTACAATTTCAAGATTTCACACTCTATCTTGCTCACACAAAACTAGACTATACGAAAACAAAAAAAAGAAGTAAACGAGAAAGAATAGTCTCAAACTCAAACGCACTATGTTGTTTATGTTGCAGGTAGCAATGATATTGCGTAATGATTCTTGGTGAATGGGTTTCAGTGGTGGTGCTGGAATTACCACCGGTGATTGTGGAATCTGACAGGTGTCAACTGGTGGCAGAGGGTGGCGCCACTGCAGAGGAGAGCCGGCAAGGAGGAGAGTTTGAAGGAGTGGTCCTGCTTCCATAGCTGCTTGCAATGCACTGTGATGCATTAATGGTAACTCCGCTGAAGGTGGCGGCGGTGATGAAACTATGCATTCTTCACAATCTCGGCATCTATTGACACGTCTATAATGATATATTGTATATTTTAGTTTAATTAAATGTTACTAAATACATATACGAGACTGACTATAAATTAATCCGATTACAAACAACTCTCAAACATGCGCCAAGACACATGTAATTACTTTCTGCTTCATAAGTACTCGTACCTTATATAAAAATGGCAAGAATTTTAGATGCATTACGTGCTAGCTGATACTCCACAACTTAACACCATCGCAATGAATATCGATGAGGAGGATAACTCAAGATAAGACAACAAATAATTAAGATACAAATACTAATTATTATAGACTTTTTCATTTTTTGAAATTAGTATAAACATTTTCATTTTAGTATTTGTATCTTAACTTATATTAAGTGCATGTCTGGCAAAGCTTAAATTTTTAAAGTCGGTCAAACATAAATTTTTTCCACAACTTACGATCTATTAATGCTTGTTTTTTGTTTAAGCTTCTTTACATTGAATCTGTATACCTGATATTCACTTCCTCCAGAATAAAAAAGAACAATAATGCTACACATACAGGCTCAACGATAAAGATGTGAAAATTCGGATAACACTTGACAGTTTTCCATTGGAAGTTTAAAAAAAAGAGAGAGAGAGAAAGAAAGAAATAGAACCAGAATAACATTTTATTTTCATCAAAGAAACAAAAACTGTCTGTTAAAAACAAACAAGGTTTATGGTTCAGATTTAACAGTCATCTTCATCCTTAAATAAAACAGGTAGTAGAGAGTATTCTTGTGTTCAGATATCATTCAGGAACACAGTCGTTAGAACCTTATTCGTGCGAAGAGATGCCTTCAACAGCTTCAAAGCCTGAGAGAAAAAAAGACTTTTATTGCATGTGAAGACAGAATGAAATGATGACTTCCGCAAGGAAATGAATTTACCTCTTTCATCCCAAAGTTCACCTCCCTTTCCTGTAGTGTACCCACTTCCTTCACATTAAACTGGTTCAGCAAAGCAATGCTCGAAATTGCGGACACTGGCTTCACCATCAGATCATCCATTACCATGTAGGTCACCACTCCTTTCACCACTCCTCCACCCGCATTCAACAATTGGTTCACGCGGGCAGAAGCAATGTATTTTATCTGCTGCTTCATAAATTTACGGCAACTGGGACACGTCACAGTGGGGTCATCGGTAATATAGGAAACAGAATAACAATCAGGGCATTTGTAAAAGCTCTTCTCAGTTGGTGCATCATTGAGAAATAAGAGAGGAACTGAAGTAATGGGAGTTTGCACCTTCGGTTTCAAAACTACATCCTTCGTCTGCCCATGCTGAATGTAGAAATCATTCAAATTTTCAATACTATCGTAGAGATTTCCCAAGCAGCCCACCATTCCTTGTTTTCCAAGATGCCTAACTACAGTGGCTACTGGCAATGAAAGAATGTTAAAGATGAAATCAACAAAGTCTTTGCCAGCTTCAGCGAATACAAGACTTTTGCTTTTTGTATCAATCATAAGCTTCAAACTCACCTTGGATTCAGCCATACTTGTTTGTTTTTGTTCACTGAGTCTCTTAAATTGGAAGAGAAACTCATGGTCTATTTATATGAACACTAGGTGCTTTCTTTACAATTATTATCATCTGTTCTATCTGGCTATTGAAATATCCAAAAATAATTTATCGGTTGCCCCAACTGGTCTTTCTTCAAGTTCCAAAAGGATAATTTTTCAATTCACAATATACCATTACTCTGGTTATTGGGAACTTATTCCCTATTTGGAAGTTGAAAATTTTACAATAAACGAAGCAGAAATTTGGATATATGTCAGATAAAAAGAAAAAAAATGCATTGAGTTATTGTCATGTCCAATGCGATCCACGATACTACGTTGTAATTCTGTTAATGACACGTCGAGGTATTTGTGTAAGAATAATGCTATTTGTACATTCTTTGCTTTACATGAAGTTTGACACTGTGTGTATATTCAAAANTAATGTACTTGTAGCATGATTCTTTGTGTAAATATGTATAATCCGAGGAATAGCAGAAACTATCAAAATCAAAGAATGAGTTTGGTTATTAGTAAAATTTTCGTCAATTACTAGCTCAAGTGATTTTTGTTCTTCTCGGTATACTTGTAAATTGTGGGACCAAAAATTCATATATTTTTCTCGAAAGTAAAAAGTAATTTTAAAAATTATGTTTACTATTCCACCGGCCGTAAAATTTCCCGCCATTTCTTTTCACCTGACTTCCCCTTCAGTAAGGTTCTGTTTGAGCTTCATTTTTTTTTTAGGAAAGTAGATTTTGTAATAGAATTTTTCTTTTTATAAAAAATGTGTGATTAAAGAGTAGAAAATTAAATTAAATTTACGTGTATAATTATTTTATTGAGAAAAAATAATTTTTTAGGGATTGGAGCTCAAAAGGAGTTAAGAGCGCGTTTGATTTATTGTTTCAAGTCGTTTCAATTTTACAAAATACTGAAAATGCATTCGATATGTTATTATTGAAAATGAATTTTTAGAAATATTGATACATTTATAACATAAAACTCAAAACGCGTTTATGATATTTTAAGTGTTTTAAAATCTGAAAATACTCAAAATATGGAAAACAAACGCGAAAAAAAAAAATTTAGAGCAAGTTTGTTTCTCATTTTTCATTCATA
>CAIGRT010013695.1:0-15978 GCA_903798405.1 Fraxinus platypoda
CATCTCCAAACTTATGCTTTTCTAACTTGAACTTATTTAATTCTATTCCTTACCCTTTCTTAGTTTGGATAGATCTTACTATTACAAGTTCACACTTCAACAAATCGAGATTCTCCTATATTTTTTATTGCTTCAACTTTTAAAATTTAAACTAAGTTACTTGCCTCTCATCAAAGGTATAGTTCTATCGACCGAATGTCTGGGGCGTAATCAATGCGATTTTATATACAAATTATCTCAATATTATTATAATAACTTTTTTTATAACATCTTTTCATTTGCTTTCTATATGACCCATGTAACGAGCTTTAGGCCTATGACTCTCAAGTCAAAATATATAGGGCACCAGGTTTTCAACCACCCTTACAGGCTTAATAACTCGAGTCATACAGGCTCGACAAGATGCTTTTAGTCACTCAAAGATTATTGCAATGCCCATTTTCTTTTAGACATCCAGTTTCCCGAACCGCCCTCTAACTTGAAACTTTTACATCGTTTTTGTCTCATTGGTCTAATCCAATCTACACAGCACAATTTTCACGCATGGAATTCCTACTCATCTCAATGTTCCCCTGTGATAGCTAAATCATCTCCAAAATTCTAAAATGATGGTTTATCGATAAGTGCAATAGAGGTTTACGGGGTTGACCTATCATGTCCAATCCTACTATAATTCATGTATCCATCATTAGCTTAGCATGCCCAATACAAGTATTGTGCGCAAAAATGTCAAGTCTCCACATAGACAAGTATAAATCAATTTAACATGCACAATGTCCACAATTCATAGCCATACTGCTTCCAATATTCTCATCATTGCCGGCAAGGCTATTAAACCCACACAAGCACACAAAACAAAAATACTGAAATAGACAAAAAGAAATTTTGAAAATTTGANATTAAGCTAATAGTGCACTATTTTCGTCATTCACAATTCATACCTAATCCAATATTAAGCATCATGGCCGATAAAGTTATCAAACCCACACAAACACACAACTCTAATCTAAGGTTAGAAAATAAATAAATAAAAACTGCAAATAACTAAATGAAAACTTCTTTTTTTTCAACAGATACAGAATTCTGCAGTAAAACATAATGAATGGCACCCTCAAACTTATATAAGACATTGTCCACAATGTTTGGAAGACTAGCAAATAGCAGTAAAATGAATACGTAAAAAAAAAGACAAATGCATAATAAGTAAAAGAAAATGTGGGTTCAGAATACTCCCCTGGTCAGTACGGGAGTGGTAGATGGAAACAGACCCAGATGCGTCATCAGCCGATGGTGGTGGGAGACGGGCAAGGATCTGTCATATTAATTCGGATTGATGTCCCCGAACCTCAGCCTCGATGTTACCCAAATGGTCCCAAGACTCGTTAGCTCAAAACTGAATCCCATCAACTCTGCCCACATAATTATTCAACCGTCCATTCATGATCTCGACCTTGCATCTCGCAGCTAAAGACTCCCTACTGGCATTAGAAGCAAAGTTCCTGGTGTTGAGCATGTCATCCCTAATTATCTGGATAATCGTATACATGGCCCCCATAGCCTGCCCAAGACTCTCTATATCTCAGCTCGAACCGGTCATAGTAGCGAACATCTATCTTAGTAGCTATGTGTCGACCTCCAGTGGTGCCGGTTGTGGCTCAGGCATCTCAGTGTCCTCAGCCCCCTGATCATGTGCAGCTTGCTGCTGCTTCAAATGCGCCCGTTCTTGCTTCTCTTTATATTTTGCCCTGGCTCGATCCTGAGCCTCCAAGGTAGTTTGTTTAATGAAAGGGCTAGGTTTCTCGGGAAGCTCCCCGGATGGAATAGTAACATCGGCCCGTTTGCAGATGCTACTGATGAGACTCGAAAAGATCAGAGATTGGTGTCGATCCCCCCCAAATACCCTATGAGTGAATCTGATCATAGATGAAAGTTGCTAAATTAATTTTATATCCTCACACCAAGTGATGAAGTAGACCAGCCGTTGGACCAGTAAATGTAGTCCTATGTGAGGTAGGCTCGATGTTGTGGCAAATGAACAACCAGAGAATGGCTATAGACTGTGTGAGCTCAATCTGATGCCACACGGAAGTCTATAACGGCCAACCATCCTCACGTTCTAGTAGAACTCCTCCTACTGTGCTCCAATGGAAATCACCAGGAATAGAAGTAATGGTATCCTACGTCAACTGATAGTAGTCATGAATGACCTCAGGTGTAAACATGGTCTACTTATCCCGTAACCATGTTTGATGTTGATGTTCGGACCCTGGGGTGTCGATGTCCATATTGAAGTTTGCATAGAACTCATGAGCTAGTCCCTCGTACACCGGATGAGATCGTTCTATGACCTTTTCCCAACCACAGTTATGGATCAAGGTGACGATCTCGAAATTGGGAAAATCCTCCAGTCGGACCGGTCTCTCTGCAAGCAGGGTCCAATGGTTAATGATATCGGAGTAGCGAGTGATGACCTCTTGATTGAAAAATCGTCGTAAACCCCCCTTCTGGTCCCCGAATGCGTGCAGTTCCCGAGGTAGATGCCACTTTCTCTTTTCCTTTAGCAGTGCATTTAGGAGGCATTCTGCAACACAAAGAAAAATTGAAACATGTAAATCATATGTGATGCATAATTGAATAGTAAACAAAACATACAAGCTACGTGCGTAATTAAGGGTGTCAAGTAACGACCAACGAAAATAGAGAACGGTGTAACGAGGCCATACTCAACGAAATATGTGGGTGAGTACGGGTATTATATGATACGAATGCAACATGTAGTGAATGAACCCAAAATCAAGTCAAACAATGAAAGTTGTGCATATAAGACCGTGTTCGACCAATGAAGTTCGCGTCCGGGCACCGACGAGGACAATCAAATTTTTCCCGAGCAATCTCTGGGCATATGAAAGATGGCATACTAATCTAACACATACTCAAATTTAAGGTCAAATGGATGTCATTGGGGTTAGGAAATCGAGGGACAAAGTGAGGGACGTAAACTGCCGTGTGCCTAGCCATGTCATGCTCATGTGTGGTTAATGTTGGTTTTGGTGTCAATGGCATTTTCCAATGAAAATCAACAAAAACATAAATCCAAAAGGCAAATCAACAATTGCAAATATGAAATGAACTTGAATTTCACACAAATATCACAAATGCATTTTATCGAACACTTTGTAGGCCCTTCATGTTCATGGAGATTTCATGACCATTGGCATTAATCAAATCCAAGCAATTTCTTTAATTCAACTCAACAAGTAGAAATCCATCACTACCTGAATCCCGTACTCCAACTCAATCACCCAATTTCATTACAAAAACAACCAATAAAAACTTACTTGGGTGAAAGGATTGATGCTTACCTTTATGTGTTTTTTGATTGAGAAAAATAGATGAAGAGAAGATGATGACGGCTAAACACCGTGTAGAGTGGTGATGATGGTGTTCGTGTGCGTGTGCGTGAGGAATGCCGTAAATGAGGGGAAGAAAGTGCGTGGATATGTTGTGAAGTGTAGGATGTTTTTAATTTTAAAACCTGTTTATGGGTTGCTTGTTTCCTCTACGCAACAGCATAGAAGGAAATGATGCAGTCGTATAGAACAAAAGTTCAGAACCAAATCCGGCCTTGAACTGATGAATGCGGTCGCATTCCTTGGTAGTCTATGCGGTCGCATAAACTACTAAGAAAGCACAGTTTTCCATTTTCTTAGCCAATTTTCTATGTTCAACCATTCGAGACCCTCGAGACCTCAGTTTTCGTGCCAACAAGCTTAAATACATGTAATGAATGTATGCATGTGGAAAAAAATTTTAGAACATGCTTAACTCTTCGAAAACTCGTTTTGTGGTCAATTTTCATGAAAACACTCGGTTTTCAACCCACATTGCAAAATGGACACCCCCACAACTTGTCAAAATACATTTTAAACCATTGGGCGTGCGTGGATGCCCAGAATGTGGTTTGAAAAAATATTTTTAAACTTGAAAACACATGGTGATCCCGAAAAGCTCAAAATGGATCATTTTACCTCGAAATGCATGACTTTTGCACCAAATCAACCAAATCTCATCTCAACACCCTCAAACTTATGCACAACACATGCAAAACCAATTTAGACCATGCATAGACTCTTAATGATCCCTAGGGACGATGAATAACCCAATATGCCTAAAAATTTCTAAAAAATGAAAAATTTATAATCTAATTCAGAAAGCAAAGTAAATAAAAGGGAAGAATATGTTGGGTTGCTTCCCAACCAATGCTAGTTTTTAGTATATAGCTCGACTGTACTTCGATTGATTCATTCCAGTGAACTGAGATAGACGGTAGACTTTTCTTTTGAAAAATCACCGATCCAATAAGGTTTTAATCGCTGTCCATTCACCTTAAATGTCATCTTGCTATCGTGAGTGATTTCAACTGCTCCATATAGAAACACTTTATTGACTGTATATGACCCGGACCATCTTGACCTCAACTTCCCAAGGAAAAGCTTGAGTCTCTAATTGTATAATAGGACTTGTTGCCCTACCATAAACTTCTGTCTCTGAATATTCATGTCATGCCACTTTTTGGTGCGCTCCTTATAAGGTTTTGCATTTTCATACACTTCCAGTCGAAATTCATCCATCTTATTCAATTGCAGTAATCTCTTTTCACCAACTGCCTTCAAATCAAAGTTCAAATTCTTGACTACCCAGTATGCTCGATGCTCCAACTCAACTGGCAAATGACACGCTTTCCCAAAAACCAACTGACATGGAGACATGCCTACAGGTATTTTAAATGCTATCATGTAAGCCCATAGTGCGACGTCAAGCTTCTTAGACCAATCTTTCCTAGAAGAGCTCACGGTTACTTCTAGTATTCTTTTCAACTCCCTGTTAGAGATTTCAACTTGGCCGCTGGTTTGAGGATGATATGGAGTTGCTACACGATGTCAGATGCCATATTTAGCCAACAATGACTCAAATTGACGATTGCAAAAGTGTTTTCCCCTATAACTGATTATAGCCTGAGGAGTGCTATAACGGGTGAAAATGTACTTCTTTAAAAACCCATTCACTACCTTAGCATCATTGGTTGGCAATGCCACTACTTCCAGCCATTTGGAGACATAGTCAACAGCAACTAGTATGTATTGATTTGAGAATGATGGCAGGAACAGTCCCATCAAGTCAATTCTCCATATATCAAAAAGTTCCACCTCAAGGATGTTGTTTAGAGGCATTTCATTCCTTCTCGAGATATTACCAGTGCGTTGGCACCTATCACATCGTTTCACAAATTCGAAAGCATCCTGGAATATGGAAGGCCAATGGAACCCATATTGTAGAAGTTTTGCTGCTGTTTTGGACGCCCTAAAATGACCGCATATGCAGGTGAATGACATTGCTCCAATATTTTAAGGACTTCTTCCTCTGGCACACATCTTCGAATAATCTGATATGCTCATCGCCTATACAAAATGGGATCTTCCCAAAAATAATATTTCAAGTCAGGGAAAAACTTTTTCGGCTGATGACTCGAATAGTCCGGTGGTGTGATAGACTTTGCCAAGTAATTTACGATATCAGCATACCAAGGTACTCCATCCATATTGAAAATTTGCTCATCCGAAAAAATTTCATTAATGTAGATGGTATCCTAGATCCAGTCGAGACAAATGGTCTGCCACCACATTTTCGCTGCCCTTTGTGTCCCTTATCTCCATATCAAATTCTTGTAGAAGTAACACCCAACGGATAAGTCTTAGTTTGGCATCCTTCTTCGTCAACAAGTACTTTAAAGAAGCATGATCAGTGTAAACGATGACCTTTGATCCCACCAGATAGGACCGAAATTTGTCAAAGGCATAAACCACTGCTAACAGTTCATTCTCCGTAGTGGCATAGTTTAGCTGGGCGTCAGTCAATGTTTTGCTTGCATAGTATATCACGTGAAATATCTTATTCTTCCGTTGTCCCAGTACTGTCCCCATCGTGTAATCACTAGCATCACATATTAATTCAAATGGTAAACTCCAATCTGGTACGATGATCACCGGTGCTGAAATCAACTTATCTTTTAATGTGTTGAAAGCAGCAAAACACTCTTCATAGAAGTTAAATGTGACATCCTTAATCAGTAGGTTACACAGAGGCCTTGTGATCTTCGACAAATTCTTTATGAACCGTCTATAAAACTCGGCATGCTCGAGAAAACTACGAACACCCTTAACTGATGTAGGCGGCGGTAATTTCTCAATGACCTGGATTTTCGCTTTGTCCACCTCTATTCCGTTAGCTGAAATGCGATGTCCCAACACAATGCCTCCATGTACCATGAAATGGCATTTTTCCCCGTTCAGTACCAAGTTGGTTTCCCTACACCGCTGTAATACCAAACTTAAGTGTTCCAAACATTCATCAAATGACTATCCAAACACCGAGAAGCCATCCCTGAAAATTTCTATGAATTTCTCCACCATGTCAGAGAAAATCGCCATCATGCAACATTGGAAAGTAGCAGGACCATTTCACAACTCGAATGACATCCTACGGTAAGCAAATGTACCATAAGAACAAGTGAAAGTGGTCTTATCCTGATCATCGGGTGCTACTGGGATCTGATTTTATCCAGAGTAGCCATCAAGGAAGCAATAGTGTGAATGACCTGCTAGCAGTTCAAGCATCTGATCAATGAATGGAAGAGGAAAGTGATCTTCATTAGTAGCAACATTGAGTTTCCGGTAATCAATGCACACTCTCCAGCCTGTAACAATTCGCATAGGAATCAACTAATTTTTTTCATTTTGCACCACAGTAATATCACCCTTTTTAGGCACAACCTGATCCATGCGATGTCTGATATCGGGTAAATGATTTTGGCGTCGAGAAGTTTCAGTACCTCGGCTCTGACTACTTCCTTAATGTTCGGGTTTAGCCTTATTTGACCATCTATACAAGGTTTAAAATTCTCCCCATGAGAATCTTGTGCATGCACAGTGAAGGGCTAATCCCTTTGATATCCGCGATAGACCAACTAATTGCTGTTTTATTTTCCCGGAGAACCAGTAGTAGTCTCTCTTCCTCCACCTCACTAACTGAGCTCGATATAATCACTGGAAGTGTAGAAGACTCCCCGAAGTAAGATGAGATGGTAGTTGCTTAAGTTCCAACTTTGGAGGTTGTTGAACAGATGGTAATAGCATTATAAGGCTAGTTCCTAAATCCTCAAACTATCGTTTCCGTATGTGTGGTGGGTTAGTTTCCAAAAACCTCACACATGTCTCAATCTCAATAGAATCTGAGTGAGTAGATTGGGAACGTACGATGCGTGCTTCATACGCGTCGGATGAGTTGTACAGTAGAAATGTATCTTGGATCACTTTTTCAATTACATCAATCTGAAAACAACTATCCGATTCAGTGGGAAATTTCATGGCCTTGAAGACATTGAAAGCAACTTGTTCCTCGTCGATCCTCAGAATCAACTGACCCTGCTGTACATCGATGAACGCTTTCCCAGTAGCTAAAAATGGTCAGCCCAGTATAAGCGGTACATCTTTGTCTTCCTCCATGTCAAGGATAAGGAAATCTGTTGGGAATATGAATTTCTCCACTTTAATTAGCTCATCTTCTATAATTTCCCTTGGGTAGGTAAGGGATCGATTAGCCAGCTGCAGAGTCACTGTTAAAATCGAGTTTCCTGAAAATAGAAAGTGGCATCAAATTAATACTTGCACCTAAATCACATAAATCTTTATCGAATTGACAATTTCGAATAGTGCAAGGTACAATAAAACTCCTTGGGTCTTTAAGCTTTTGGAGATAGCTTTTTCTGGATTATAGCGCAGCATTCCTCAGTTAGCATTACTGTCTCATGTTCCTCTAGCTTGCGTCTGTTAGATAGAATGTCTTTCAAAAACTTGGCGTAGCTAAGCATTTAAATGAGGGCATCAGTGAACGGAATGTTGATGTGTAGTTTCTTGAAAACCTCTAGGAATTTCTTGTATTGTTGATCTATCTTATGTTTTTTTAATCTTTGGGAAAATTGAATAGGAGGCTCATATGGATTAATAAGATTCTTTTCCTGAACCTTAGGTGTATCTGAACTTTCCTTTACATGTGCTTCAGGCGCCTGTTCAGTCTGTTCCACTTACTCCTCACTTGAAGATGGTATTTTCTCCTTACTCGCAATAGGCCTTTTGACATGAATTTTTGGAAGTTGTACTTCGCTTCTGGTTGTTATTGCTTTGGTGTGTTCCTTTGGGTTGATCTCTGTATTGCTGGGTAGTGAACCTAGTGCTGTGTCATTCGTAGATAGTGTCATTTGCCCCATCTAAGTCTCTAAGTTTTTAATAGCAGCATTCTGTTCCTGGAGGGTTGATTCAGTTTTTTGTATAAATTGATTGTTGGCTTCCATGTACTGATTTATTTTGTCCATACATTTACCAAACATCTCGTCCAACTGCAACTTCTTCTTCAGCTGCTGAAACTAACCATGTGGCCGATTCTAGTTCTGACCACCCCAAGAAAAGTTAGGGTGTTTTCTCCACCCTGGGTTGTGTAGGTTTCTGAATGTGGATTCATTTGTTAACATTGTCCCCATTGTACAAAGTCCACTTGTTCCATCCCTTAAGCCAAAATTGGTGAAGTAGTTGCCACTGTCTCGAATAGTTTCGAGGCGTCATCAATGGTTCTTGTTGATAATGAACCATTTAATGAAGAGTCCACCATGCTTTTGAACGATGGAAGCAATCCCACATAAAAATATTGGACCTGGAGTCCTTTTCTAATACCGTGATGAGGACACTTTCTCAACATGTTTTTTAACTGATTCCAAGCTTCATCGAAGGATTTTGATTCACCTTGACGAAAAATTGAGATATCATGCTTCAATTTAGCAATTTTGGCCAGTGGAAAGAACTTTGTGCAGAATTTCTGAGTTAAGTCATTCCATGTGCTAATTCTGGCAATAGGTTGAGAATCCAACCACTCCATTACTTTATCACGTAGTGAATGTGGGAATAGTCGTAGTCTGATAGCATCATCTGAGATACCATGATATCTGAAGTGTTGACACATCTCCAAGAATTGAGAGACGTGAGTATTTGGGTTTTCTTCAACTCTGTCATAGAACTGATGTCAATTTTGAAAGAGATGTATGACGTTGGTCTTTAACTGGAAGTTAGGTTGCCCAAACGGAGGGTAGACGATGATGGATTGACTCTGAATGATTTGTGGCGTCATGAAATCTCCAACCAGCATGTTTCCTTCATCGACAATTTCATCTTCATTAACTTGAACCAATTGTTCATTTTACGCTTCAGCCATCTGTCGTACTGCTCTTGCTTTTCTTTGCCTGCAATGGAAGGTGAATTCGATTTCTAGATCAGTTGGAATCAAGTCATCATCAAGCAACCTTCACATACAAGACCTGAAAAAAAAAATCACAAGTAGTACTTAGATAGTCTACTAAAGAGAAAAATTACTAACTAAAACACAAATTATTAAAAATGAAATTAAAATTTGAATTAGTGTCAAAATAAATAAAATTGAACTAAATTCAATCACGGGCAACGGCGCCAAAAACATGTTCACAAAAATATGTCTAATTAAAATCACCCGCAAGTGTACAGTTCGTTACAAGTAATAAAGTGGACTTTTTGAGTCCAAGTATCGCCCCACAAGGATTGATTAGTTCCAATTCAAATTAGTGTGACCTTAACTGAAATAATGAAATTGAAGTGTTGTTGTAATGAAATTATAACTAAATTCATCTAGTTATGCTAGGGTGAATGATTATCTAAACTGAATGCAAATGATGTTGAAGGTAATTTGGATTTTTCGAATGTATGATGAATGTACTAGGATTACGAATCCCTATGTAATATTATTTTCTAAACCTAGTACCTTGACACACGATTGAATCATTGAAGAATCAATGCTCCTAACTTATTTAAAAGTCTCTCTTGAGTAAAGTTAAACATATTCCAATATGTCACCCGACTATATCTCTATGACGGATTTGAACATACAAGAATGCATGAGATTTTATGAACAATTAACGATTCACATAGGACATAGCGGTATATTTTTATCCCCTATCGGACCCTATGATGATTTATATCACGTCAAACATATTCTCCTTCGTTCGAATGCATGAAACAAGCCACCAAGCTCACACAATTATGTATACAATAATTATGGAGAAAAAGAAACTCATATAAATCATTCAAATATTCAAAACCGTGTTTTTGATTGTCAATAATGTAAAAACTTATAATTGAAAATCATATTACATAGTTCATCTAACCCTGGTACAAAATTAATTTAGCCTAGCATGGTAGAAGAAAGAAAATCAGAAAAATCAATGAAGAACGACATCACCAATTTTGATTCTTGAATTAAATCTTCGCGTCGTGATGTTATTATCCTTGTTTATGCCTCTTTTTCTCTCTCAAAACCTTCAAAATATCTCCTCACCCTTCTTCTAGATGGTCTAGGGTTTAAATATCCTCCCAAAATGTCAAAGGTGTTTGAAGTGAAAAAGAAAACCAGATTTTTCGCCCAAAAGGTCTACTATGCGACCGCATAGTTCTTCTCTATGCAACCGCATAGTAGAACAAGTTGGCCTTCTTTTTTTTTTCCTAGCTCTTTGAGTTATGCGACCGCATAGTAATAGCAACTTACATATTCTTGCATTTTGGTCCTCAAGTTTAGTTTCAACAATCTTGACGTCTTTTCCCACATCTTCTTCCTCCAATGTGTTATTCCAATGCTCAATTAGTCTTCGACATCTTCACGTCTCCAATTCCTCTTCTGGGTTATCTTTCTATTATTTGCATGTTGGTCCCTGAACTTTGGTTTTCTTTCATTTTAGTCCATTTTTTTCATTTTTCTCCTAATTTCCGCCATACTCATCATTGGTGTCCTGGAAAACACAAATCACATCGAATTAAGCTATATTCCACATATTTATTGACAATTATCCATGTTTGTGAACCGAAATAAGTGTCTAAAACGCACTTATCACCCTTCCTCTAAAAACAAAGAGAATCGACAATTTTTCATTCAATCTAAAGTAGATACCTCTCGCTTAACCAATTTATTCTATTATAATAGTTTAAACATTTCTCCTTCAATCTTTTTCATTCAATTCTGTTTGTTACTTCCTGTATTATGTGGTTTATACAACTGCCTTCTTTTATATCTTGACATGGAGTAATATAGTTTATTTATGATTTCTAGGGAGAATTTTCCAAGGCTTCAGGTAGATATGTTAATAAAAATGGAAGACATTTATCACTTTCGGGTGATATGTGCAAGCCAATCAGCAACAAGCTCCTTATGCATGGCAAGTTCTAGATACTTTCTCCTTTTTAGGTTTGCAGCGTGCAAAATTTTAATCAACCTATGTTGTCGCCTGAAGGAAATATAGACAAGATTTTTCAGGAAACCGCCGATGGACGAATATTCTGGGCGCTCTTAATGAGCAGAATTAAATAGGCGCAGAGAAACGGGAACCCGCATGGCAGGGGATAAAATGAACTGATGATTCTAGACTAGATCGTTCCAGTGATGCTTCTTGGAGGATATGATCCTGCCATTCTCTTTGACTCGGGTCTAGTTTTCAAAAAATCGTTAAAAAGTTAGAGAAGAGACAAAAAATTTAGAGCATGCTTCATACAAAAAAGTTAGCTATTTGAGGACTATTTGATTTATGATATGCAGTTCATCTTGTGTACATAATTTGAGGACTAATTGATTATCTTTTAATTGAAACATTTTTTTTATATTGTTTTCGTAATCTTCTTCCATTATATTAGCATTTTTACAATATTTGGTAAATAAATTAGCTAATATGGAGCTTATAACTAGTGAAATCCATAAAGGCTATAATAAAAAATGATTATAACACGACATCCAAATTGGGAGATTGTAAAACATAAAATGTGAGATATTATGATAGAGTTCAATAACAATATATGAAATAGAAGATTATCAGAAAAAAATCAGAAAATGTTACAAAATTTATTATTTTTCATTCATACTGCTTTAATTATTTATTTAGGGAGTCGCTTTATTTATTCAAAACTCTTAGGGTCCGTTTGATTGCAAATGTGGAAAATGGATAGAAAAAAAATGTTTTACAGGGAATTGAATTGTCTAAAAATTATTTTACTGTGAATTGTAATTAATTGTGTTTGATTGGTATAGTTTTCCACCAGAAAAATGTTGAAAGTTTGATGTCCGTTTGATTTCATTTTTTATGAAAATTGTCCATTAAAGTGATAATTTTTTCTACCATTGGGTCTAGAATTTGTTCCAATTACCAAAAAGTAAAAAAAAAAAAAAATTAAACAATTAGACATCCATTAACTTGTGCTATAAAGGAAATTGACTGTCTATCCCATCTGTTATAGTTGTTCCACGAATGCTTCTTGTCTAGAGAGATCCAGAGTGGCATATTCGGCATAAGATGAACTCATCTCCTCTTTATTTTACTTCGATGTTACCATCTACCTTAATTATGGACTACCAACATTTAAACTTGGTCAACTTGCAAGGCAAAATTGATTTGTTTATCCCGGTTGTGCTACATATACATAATGGTTTATATAATAATTTACATACAAATGATGTGACGATATATACATAGTGGTCATGCATACTTCATTCTTGCAGGGGCAGACCCACCGTGATCATGTGCGGTCAAGTGACCCCATAAAAAATTTTGAATTATCTTTATATTTTTTATTTTTTTTCCCAAAAGTTTTGAAGTTGCCCTAACTCTATCTTTACCCATAAAGTTCTGCCTGACTACTCACGGTTACTCCCTTTTACTTACCTTCAGAATACACAACTTAAATACCTCCAATCTCCAATTTCAATCTCTATTCTTCAATCCAAATAAACCTTTCTTCTTCAATATCCAATCTCTATTCTCTATTCTTTAATCAGGTATAGAATTTCCCAGTTTTAATGTGTTTGATGTATTGGTTTTATGTTTGATTTTCTCTTCTTTTACTATTCTATGTTATTATTCATGATTGAGGGTATGAGATTTTGACGTTACATTTGATTTTGAAGGAGTGTTTGAAATTATAGGTTTTAATGTTTATGTTTGATTTCCTCACTTTTTATATTTTCACACAAATTTGTGCTCCAATTGAAAATATGTACTATAAATTTAAAAGTGCAAAGGATTACGATTGGGTTATGATTGATGGGCACTTTATTTCTGTTGGACACTTGATTTAAAAGTGCAAAGGATTACGATTCGGTTATTGTTAAGGTTTGACCCAAATTCTAGTGGGTATTGGACTCTAAATTGGAGTGGTCTTGAAAAGATCAAAATTATGGACTGGAGGAAAAAGTCGTCGCCT
This sequence comes from Fraxinus platypoda, assembly GCA_903798405.1. Taxonomy (NCBI): domain Eukaryota; kingdom Viridiplantae; phylum Streptophyta; class Magnoliopsida; order Lamiales; family Oleaceae; genus Fraxinus; species Fraxinus platypoda. Next base: position 13,374 of record CAIGRT010013695.1, read on the forward strand.
TTTCGCTAGTCTGGCGCTAGCGGATGCTCGAGTGAGTCTGGTAGAAAACAACCCGAGATTTCGTCGCTCGCCTAGCGCTACCCCGTCACTTAAGCGACGGGGCTGCTGTTTGCCTATCGAGAGACTAGCTTTTTCGGCCCAAGCCCATTTTCGTTTTTTTACATGGTTTTTGGACTCATATTCTTCTAGAACTTGTTCTCTGGGATTTTTATATATATATGTCATGACTTGTATAGAAAAGATGAGAGATTGATACAATATCTTGAGAGCTTTAGATTTCAATTGAGTGCATTGAACTCTTGTAAACATAATTGCTATTGATTATAGTGAATTTCTCCTCATCTGCCCATGGTTTTTTCCCGTATTGGGTTTTCACGTAAATTTTGGTATTTAATTTCTTCTTGTTTATTTCATTATCGTCATTATCTTGCGATCCAAATTCATAACAAGTGATATTCGAGCAATTCTAGTATCTTGTTTATTTCATAACAAGTGGTATCAGAGCAATTCTAGTATCTTTTTTTGTTTCATAACAAGGGGTATCAGAGCGATGTTGATTATTCCGCATGGCGACAATGAAGTATGATTTCCCGTTGTTGGATAGAAACATGAGATTTACCTTAAGGCAAGTGAAGATACAAGCGGTTCTAGTGCACATGGATTTGGAGGAAGTCTTGCTTGGCTTTGATAAAATACCTACTACCTGGATGCAAGATGAAAAGCAGCTTAAGGATGGGAAAGCCCAATCTCAAATTCATCTACATCTTTCAAATCAAATTCTTCAGGATGTTCTAAAGGAGAGAAGTGTCGCTGCGTTGTGGTTGAAGTTGGTTCAACTTTGTATGGCAAAGAGCTTGACTAGCATGCTACACTTGAAACATCGTTTGTATTCTCACCGGATGTCTAAAGGTGCGTCATTGAATGATTACTTAACTATTTTCAAAAAAATCATGACCGATTTGAAGACATTGAAAGTTAATTATAACGAGGAGGACTTGGCGTTGATGTTGTTGTGTTCTTTGCCGCCATCATATGTGACTTTTAGAGATACTATTCTCCCTAGTCGGGATACTCTCACCGTGGAAGAGGTCTATGATGCTTTACTATCTAAGAAAAAGATCTCTATAGTCGGGATACTTTCACCTTGGAAGAGATCTATGATGCTTTACTATCTAAGGAGAAAAAAATGTATCTTGTTGGAGGATCTGGAATTCATATTGAAGGCTTGGTTGTACGTGGGTGAAATCAAGATAGGAATCTTGGCAGAAATATGAAGGGCATATCGAAATCTAAACATGCTAAGAAGACATGTCACTATTGTAAAAAGAAGGATCATATTAGAGATGACGCTTATGTCTTGAAAAATAGAAATAAAGCAACTAGTGTTACTGAGAAAAGGAAGCAACATGTTAATACAGCGGATGTTGATGTTGTGGAAGATGGGCAAAGTGAAGGAGAGCTTCTTGTGATTTCTGAAATGAATTACAAACCATGTGAGGAATGGGTTCTTGACTCGGCTTGCACTTTTCATATGTGTCCCAATAGGGACTAGTTTTCAATATATAAAAGAGTTTCGAAAGGTGTAGTTATTATGGAAAGCAATGCGCCTTGCAAAATTATCGAAGTTGGTATAGTTAGAATCAGAATATTCGATGGGGTTATCAAAACACTTACAGATGTAACACATATCTAGAACTGAAGCAGAATCTCATATCTTTGAGTGCACATGACTTAAAAGGTTATAGATACACTGGTGAAGGTGGAGTTTTGAAGGTGAGTAGGGGTGCTCTTGTTGTCATGAAGGGACATAAAAGCTCTACATAGTTGTTCATTTTGCATGGTTCCACGATAATTGGGAATGCAATAGTTTCTACTTCTTCTTTGACAGATGATGAAATTACAAAACTTTGGCATATGCGACTCGGGCATTTGAATGAGAATGGTATGGTAGAGCTAGGTAGAAGGGGACTTCTTGATGGGCAGAAGACCAATAATTTTTTTTTTGTGAGCATTATATCTTTGAAAAATAGAAGAGAGTCAAATTCACGAAAGGAAGACACAACACGAAGGAAATACTTGAATATATCCATTTAAATCTTTGGANAAATTACAAAACTTTGGCATATGCGACTCGGGCATTTGAATGAGAATGGTATGGTAGAGCTAGGTAGAAGGGGACTTCTTGATGGGCAGAAGACCAATAATTTTTTTTTTGTGAGCATTATATCTTTGAAAAATAGAAGAGAGTCAAATTCACGAAAGGAAGACACAACACGAAGGAAATACTTGAATATATCCATTTAAATCTTTGGAGACTGGGTAGGGTACCATCAAAAGAAGGACATTATTACTATCGACAATGATTGATGATTTCTCTAGGAAATTTTGGGTATTCTTCTTGAAGCAGAAGAATAATGTATTTAGGACTTTCAAGGAGTGGAAATTATTTGTAAAAAAAATAGACTAGAAAGTAGGTAAAACGTCTACGCACAGATAATGATTTGGAGTTTTGTTCAGATGAATTCAGTAGCTTCTGCAAGGCTGAAGGCATCTTAAGACACTTGACAGTGCTTGGAACTCCTCAATAGAATGGCGTAGCAGAACG
>CAIGRT010013715.1:0-10520 GCA_903798405.1 Fraxinus platypoda
AAAGCAAGGCTAGTTGTTAAAGGATATGCTCAGAAGTATGGAGTGGATTTTACAGATACCTTTGCACCAGTTACAAGGTATGGAACAATAAGATTACCGATGGCTATGGCAACTCAAAAAGGTTGGAAGATCTTTCAGATAGATGTGAAATCAGCATTCTTAAATGGCTACTTAAATGAAGAAATCTTCATCGAACAGCCTGAAGGTTTAATGGTTGATAGAATGGAGGATAAAGTCTATCTTCTAAAGAAAGCATTATATGGATTAAGGCAGGCTCCAAGGGCCTGGTACAGCAGAATCGATGAGCATCTAACCTGCCTTGGTTTTATTAAAAGCTTAAATGAACAAACTTTGTATGTAAATGAGGAGAAAAATGATCTGGTTATCATTTCCTTATATGTGGTGATCTGTTAATCATAGGCAGCAACTATGCATTGATTGAAGGAGTGATGAATGATCTAAAGAAGGCATTTGAAAGGACAGACTTGGGAGTGATGCAATACTTTCTTGGCATGGAAATTAGTTAGTCTGATCTGGAAATTTTCATATGTCAAAAGAAATATGTTAAGGAGATATTGAAGAAGTTCAGCATGGAAAATTGCAAGCCTGTAGCCACCCCACTGATTCAGAATACAAAATTGCTGAAGGATGATGATTCCAAGAAGATAGATGTAAAAGTCTATAGAAGTATTGTTGGCTGTCTACTCTATCTTACTGCAACTAGACCTGATGTTACATATGCTGTAAATATTCTATAAAGGTTTAGTGAAGAGCCAAGTGAATTACATTTTCAAACAGCCAAGAGAGTTCTAAGATACATCAAGGGAACAGAGGACTTAGGAATCTAGTTCAAAAGGTCTGAAAATTTGAAGTTAATTGGGTTTACAGACAGCGATTGGGCAGGGTAACCTGAGGATATGAAGAGCACATCTGGATATATATTTTACTTGGGATTAAGTATCATTTGCTGGAATTCGATGAAGCAAAAGATAGTGGCTCAATCAACAGCTGAAGCTGAATACGTTGCTGCATCAGAGGCCACCAATCAAGCAGTTTGGCTAAGGAAAGTGCTGGAAGACTTAAGCATAAACAAAATGAAGCTACTATCATTTATTGTGACAATCAGTCTGCAGCAGCAATGGTTAGGAACCTTGTGTTTCATGGAAGAACCAAACACATTAAGATTAAGTATCATTCAATCAGAAAGGCGCAAGAAAGGAAGGATATTGAACTGTTGCATTACAGATCAAATGAACAACTTGCTGATATATTAACCAAGTCTTTAGGCAAAGCAAGGTTTGAAACACTAAGAAACAATCTTGGTGTTTCTAGCAAAAGTGTCAAGGAGGAATGTTGAGAAAAGGTTGACACTTTTGCTGTCACGTTTTTGCTATCAAATGGTCGCTGAATTTTTGTATCTAATGTCATGTGATTCAAGTACAAATGGTTGATAGTTTAACTTTTGTAAGTTATCCAAGTATGGTCTTATATATTGTTGTCAACTTGATAGATTGGAGTAGGTAGAAAGTTGTTGACAAGCATGTGTCTTGCAAGTTTATATATATATTTTTAGCAAGAAAGAAAGTAACCGGGTGATTATTAAAAAACAGAGTTTAAACTTCCAACAATCCTTCAGATTGAAGATCTTTAAAATTTCAGAAAGANGGTGATTATTAAAAAACAGAGTTTAAACTTCCAACAATCCTTCAGATTGAAGATCTTTAAAATTTCAGAAAGATAGAGACGAACTTAGAAAGCCAAAATTCAGAAAGAATGAATGAGGCAACTCTAATCCAAATGATACATGCATAGAAGCAGCGAGAAGGTCAACCATCCAAAGGTCCTGGGTTGACACTTGGCAACATCTTGTGAACTCAGCCTATTAACAAAGGCGTGAAAATGGCAAGTGTGTTTTTACGTCAGAATTGACCAGCCAAGGAAGAAGTACGTTTTCCCTTTTAATTCTAATTCATGAGTTAAATAGTCAATCAATCTAGTTAGCTGCCACATCACTCTGGTCCAAAGTCATCATTGTGCCACATCCTCACATAATGTTATCATGACTAAAGGCCACACAAAAATCACCACCTCTCTGCCTCAACCCGCCACCGTTCACATAAGTTGAGCTTGGATATTTCCCTCTTCAGATGAAGTATTTGAAGAATAACGAGAATTTCCAGAAGTTAAACTCTTATTACAATGGCTACACAAGAAGATGAATAGAATAAAAGTAATTCTTGCATTTTGGTTTTGTTTTATTTATTTTATTTTCTTATTGTAGTTTTATTAATCTTATTCACTGTCCACAAGCTTCTATTCCTCCTATTAATTGTTACACATAAAATATGCTCATTAAATCTTAAAAGTTTACAACCCCATTACTTCTTTGAAAAGTTGTAGAGTCTAATTATTTTCACTATGTGGAACCAATACACAGTTCGACCTCGGTGGTGAGGTCTTCGTGAGGGTTGGAAGGAGGCGGGAAACTTCCCTCTCGGGGGTACAATGCAGAGCTCATGAACCAAAATTTTAATAAAGATGGTTTAGGAATTTGTGTCCTAGTAAATTTTAATTTTGTCCTAATTTATTTCATAAATAGGGAGCAATCATTAGAATTTTGTATTACCATCATAAAGAGAGGGAGGTTAGAGAAGATAGGATGTGCATTTTTCACTTGTAAAACTTATTTTCATCATGGTGAATTACTGCATCGCGCGAAAGATGATATATTTTCACATTTAGACGAACCTACATAAATTTTGTGTTCTTGTGTCATATTCTTTTTGTGAATTTATGGCTCTTGATGATAGAATTGAGATTTTTAATTCTCAACATTTCATCATTCGCCCATCTCTAGAAAGTGAGATCAAGTAGAACAATATGACAAACCCTCACCTTTATAATATACATTTGACCATTGGATTCCCCACGTGGACCATGCTTAAACAAAGAGCGAGATACAGAGCCGTAAACGTGCCGGGCATTCTGCTCATAACTAAAGAAACAGACATATTGACCACATCTACCAATTCTATACATGCATAAAATCTACTAAACATACACATTTATACATAATTGTTTCATCAATAAATGAGGTGTAAGAATACACACACACATACATATATTATTTGAAAAAAATAATAAAATTAGATAAAATGCTTGAGTGGTAAAAATTTTGAGATTTATGTGGGAGATTGATGGCTTGAATCCCATTCCATGCGAATATTATAAATTTTTTTATTGGACCTTGTGGCCTTTGAGCTTCTTTGATTAAAATTAAAAAAAATTATTATTATTCTAATTGTTTTGAATTTATTTTTTAGCAAAAACTAGCCAGTAAAACATGACAGTTGGAGAGTTACTGAATGATTTATTGAAACCATAAAAACCACGGTTATGTTTTTTTGCAATTCAAACTTGTTAGTGGTGAAAGTTATAATTTTTTCAACTATATAACTCACTTCATTTTCTTGGTAAAATAACACTGAACCACTCTACAAATTCTGAAATTTCTAAACAACTCATTTTAATATTATTCTAGTACTCTGAGATATTGTTCTAGAGTAGTATTGAGAATTCTCAAAATCGCTAGTGATTACTATATAAGTAATTCGATTGTTGTATCATGTGAGTGGTTATTTAAAGAGATCGTAGCATTTTACGACAGGCAATTTGACTTTAGGTCATTGTGTCGTCACGAGTCTTGATCGATAAGTTTTCTTTTCTACATTTTATTATTCTGAAATAGTTCCTACAACTAATTTTTATCCAACAATCTAAACTGAAATTCTTAAAAGCTAGTTGCTATGTCTCCTAAAGATGCTCCTATTCTTACGTATATTGAAAACCCTGAATTATTTGATTGAATTTTTTAAGAGATGGAAAATGAAATTATAATTTTATCTGACAACTCTTAAAGGGGTAGATGTCATTGAGTCTGAAAAATTTGTTGCTGTTAATCCTACTAATAATAAGGAAATAGAAGATTTAGCTGGTTGGGATAAGGATTTTATGTACACAAATCACATTCTGAATTATTTATCGTTAGAATTATATGATGTGTTATCTTGTAAATATGCTATGGAATTATGAAATTTGTTAGAAAAGAAGTACGTTATCGAAGATGCTAGAACTAAAAAATTTGTTGCGGAAAATTTTCATGATTTTAAAATTGTTGATATTAGGACTGTAGTTAGTTTGTTCAAGATTACAGAATATAATTCATTAAATTATTGTTGAGGGGTACAAATCTGTCCGAATTTTCAAGTGTATGTGATTATTGAAAAAATGTCCCCGGCTTGGAAAGAGTACGAAAACAGTTTGAAGCATAAGAGAAAATAGATGTCTTTAGATGATTTGATCATTATGATTAGAATTGAGGAAGACAATAGGATGGCAGAACGTAGGGAGAGACCAGATTTTGGTACTAAGGCTAATTTTGTTAAAGTAAATTATGGTGGTAAGAATTTTGTTGAAAATTTTACCGAGGTTCAAAACTTTGAGGATAGAAACAAGGGAAATAAATGTGTAGAAAAGAACAATCGATCTAAACCCCATTTTAAAAATAAAGTTGTTGGTCATTTTTTTTGGGTGGTAAACCAAATCATTTTGCAAATGATTGTAGAAATAGGAAAGGAAAAGATGCGAAGAATCAGTCACATGTAGTAGAGGATGAGAACTTCTCTGCGATGGTCCGAAGTTAAACTAATAAGTAACATGACAGACTGGTGGGTATATTCTGGAGCTGCCAAAGACATTTTCTACACGAGAGGAGTATTTTCTTCATTCACTCCTATTAGTGATGTTGAATGTCGTCCATGGGGAATGCTTCTTCCTCCAAGGTCAATGGAAAAGGGACCATAACTTTTAGGTTTATTTTTGGAAATGTCCTTAGTTTGAAGGATATTCTCTATGTACCCAAAATTAAGAAAAATCTGGTGTATGATTTTGTCTTTGTCTAAAAGGGGTTCAAAATTGAATTTAAGAGTGATAAAATTGTACTCTCAAAAGGTGGTTCTTTTGCTGGGAAAGGGTACGTAGATGAGAGTCTATTTAAACTCAATGTTTCTATAATTAATAATAAAACATCTACCTCTTCTATTTATTTGTTGTATTCTTATAATATGTGACATGCTACACTTGGACATATTAATATAACTTCTATTAAAAAATTAATGAGCTTGGGAAATATTCCTAAGAACGATAATTTCTTCACTACAAAATATTTAACATGTATTGAATCTAAATATGCTAGAAAATCATTTCCTAAGATTGATAGAACTATTTCATTTTTAAGTCTAATACATTCCGATCTATGTGATTTAAAAGGATATGTTTCTCTAGGTGGAAATAAATATTTTATTACATTCATTGATAAATATTCTCAATACTGTTATATTTATCTACTTAAGAGCGAAGATGAAAGTTTTTCAAAATTTATTTTATATAAAATTGAAGCTGGAAAATCAACTAAACAAAACTGTTAAAGTTTTAAGATCTAATAGGGAAGTAGACATACTGATAATTTTTACAATTTTTGTGTTAGTGGTATTATTCATAAGGTTACTCTTCCTTATTCTCCCCTATAAAATGGTTTAACTGAATGAAAAAATAGATTTCTTAAGGATATAGTCATTTCAATGTTAAGCTGTTCTAGATTATCTTTTAACATGTGGGGAAAGCTCTTCTTACAATCTATTACATTTTTAATAGAATTCCTAGTAAGAAAAATGATTAGTCTCTTTATGAAATGTGAAAGGGTAGAACACATATATTAAATACTTAATAGTGTGGGGCTGTTTAGTTAAACTTTCAATTCCAAAATCTAAGAGAACAAAGTTTGGACATAAAATTGGCTATGCTCTTCAAAGTATTGCCTATTTTTAGTCATTGACTTTAAAAGTAGTTTTATTGACAATAATATAATTTTTGAAACTAGAGATGCTAAATTTTTCGAAAACAGATTTCATTTCAAAGAAAATCTAAAGGACCAAATAGTTCTTGTTATGCCTTTCTACACGAGGACCCCCACGTGGTCTCAACCATCCTACGTGGCAAACGGTCGGCGGGCCCACACCCTATACACTAACATGAGGCAAAATTGGACCGACCTTCAAACGTGGATCCACTTTCCTCACGAAACGGAGTTGGACAGACCCCATTACATGCGGACCCCATGGGAAGAGCTGGTCCAGGATTACGCGGTGAAAACAGATCTTGTATTATGAGATTGATAAGATAACTCACTGCCGCCGTCAACTTATTTGTCAAGTCCAAGGCCACAAGCTAGGTCTTAGGGATACAAAAATAGTATTAGCATTTAAGGCTATGATTGATTGATGCCTATGACAAGAAAGGTCAGTCATTTGGATGAGGTCATGTACATTGTCATCCAACGGCCTTCATTCATCTTGCCCAAGTATAAAAGCTCACACTTAGTGTCATCCAAAGGTAATGCAAGTTTAGACTAAAAAAAAGCTATAATCTTGCTACCATACCTTCTACTAATTTTTCTTTTAAAGCCGACCCCCTTTTTATATTGGAGGCTCATGTTTAAAGCTTTCCTACATCATATGTCTATTTCTCCAACTGACTTTATCGTCGGAGTACGCGCGGCCAACAACACCCCCTCCGAAGAATGCCACATATGACTAACAGTTTGTCCAAGTGTGCAGGAACCAAGCTTGCCTGGACGTGACAGGCTCTGAGGATCTGTTGGCACATCATTGGTACATATTTTGGGGTCAACAAATGGGTGCCGTCTGTGGAAAATTCGACACTATAATTACGAGTGTCCTTGTGGTAAAAGCCATCAAAAGTAAGCAAAACATTAAAGAAATGCTTGTTTCTTAAAAAATGAACCACTGCAGAAAGGAAGTTCATAGAAAGTTATCTTTAGCTCAAAGTCAAGTACGCATTATGAGTTCCAGCCATTACAGCTCGCAATGCAAAAATAGACAAGTGGAGGCTTCTGAAGAAGAAGTCATCTGAACAAATGCGAACATGCATCGCCCTCATCACCAACACAAGAGAGGTAGTACCACTGCACGTCTAGCCAGGAAAGTGGGGGAGATGACCACAAACATGAGGAACATGGCCTAGAAAAATGCTACCATGCAACAGTTGCTCATGCAAATACACCAACAGGTGGGGTATCGAATGCCCCAGCAGTTAATGTTTTCCCAATAAGGCGAGGAAAATGACACAGGGACCTACCCTCAAATTCACAAAAGGGAGCTCAGCCCAGTGGAAATGGAAGTATGAATGGATATGTCCACAAATTATGCCACTAGCCAACCCGGTGACAACATGCCAAATGAGGGTAACTTCCCCCCAGAATGTGCTAAAGAACGTGGACTACAAAGGTCCGCCAGTGTTTTTGACAAGATGGGACCATCAAGCCCTAGAAATAAGCCTCGTCAGTCACCCCCCATTCAAAGAGGACTAGACCGTGATCAAGAATATGAATCTTAGGGGGTTCCTCCTTGTTACACCTCATTCATTTATAGTCAAAGTCAAAGTTAAATAAGGACTAAGTTAAATAAATTATTTTCATAGGGTCTGATTGGTAATTGCTAATACTTAAAGGGCTAGAAATATATATAAAGAAATCTAGGGAGTTAGTTTACATCATTATAAACGAATGGACTAAATATGATTTTATAAGAAGATTAAGGACTTGACTTTGCAATTTGGCTATAGTTATCCATTTAACCTTGACCTTATCTATCCTTTTTGTTGATTTCTTTGGGAAAAATAAAGAACAGAGAACGAAACCGTAGAGGAAGAAAATAAAGAAAGGAAAATAGGAAGTAAAAAAAAGAAAGAGGTAGGCTCCAATTTTACAAGGAGGTAGCGAAGAGATCGGGAAAACTTACCAGCCAAACTAAACGCCGCGTAAATAGCTTGTAATAGTTGAGTTTCTAGGCAACTTTTGGAGTTGAGCCTTGATTTTGGAGTCAAAGCTACCAACAGAGTTAGCTAGTATGACTCATTTTATAAACCGCGTAGTCAGTACTTTGGGACACATGTTCATTTTTGGATGTCATTTTGCATCACTTGTAAATAGTTAGATGGGCTCACTACGTATTTTGCATCCATATGTACAGTTTATGTTACTTTCATAGTAAAAGTTTGAGAATTCGGCGTATCTCTATATCGTGTTGTACTTTTGTGGTTATTGAAGGAAATCATGGATTAGCACTGGTATTATATTGTTGTTGGGAGTTGTATATATAAGTGGTTATAGGTTAGCTAGTCCAAATTACAGGGGAGATAATGTCGAAGTTTTATTAAAAATAATTTATAGAAGTTGTATATTATAGTAGCCTTAATGGTGGGTCCAAATTTTAGTTGGTATCTATCATTGGCGCACATCGCACTCTAGGTCCACTAGCTTTATTAGGAGTAGAGTGTGTCAGTTTGGTATCAGAGCCAGGTTTGGAGTCAATAGGCTTGCATTGTATATGCATTCTGATGTTTAGCATATCATGTATGATTGTAGGAGTCATGATTCGTGGTGTCGGAACTCAAAGGCTCCAAGATATGTTACCCTAGTCTCACAATTCTTCTGATAGAGATGAATTTAGAGAGTTCAAGAAAGTAGATGAATCAATGCATCAGTCATCCGAACATTTGGGACAGAAAATGTAGTTGGAAGTGATCATGTAGCTGTTAAAAGAATTGCTACTATCGTGGCTTTAGCTATGCGTAATACAGACATAGATTTCAGTATTGAGAGGGCTACAAAATTGGGAGCTGAAGTTTTCACTGGCACAATTGATCCTGCAGTTGCTCAGGCAAGGATGATCAAGATAGAGAGGGTATTTGATGTCATGGGCTGTCCAGATGATCGAAAATTGCATCTTGCCACTTTCTTGTTAGAAGATAGTGCATATGATTGGTGACAGTCAGTACAGAGCACATATTGAGACCCTTCTTCTATCACTTGGACAGATTTTAGATGTATTTTTTATGATGCTTATTACCCTTGTTCATATAAAGATGCAAAGCAGGAGGAATTTTTGAAGTTAGTACAAGCAAATGACTGTTACAGAATATGAGGTGAAATTCATTGAACTTTCAAAGTATGCTCAAGTTCTGGTTAGCAATGAAATTGATAAATGTAGACAGTTTGAAAATAGTTTAAGAGAAGAGATTAGATCAGCAGTGACAGGTACATGTTGGAATGAATTTGGCAAATTGGTTGAATCAGCCTTAAAAATAGAGAAGAGTATTTCTGATAGACCAAGTGGTGAAGAACAGACAAAGTTCAAAACAAGCAGGAGTCAGGCATTGGCGGGTACTTGTAGCTATAGATCATCACAGAGGGGGACAGTAGAGGATTTCGACCTGGTGTGTCCAGTTCAGGTCAATTCAAGCTCAGATCACGAGGAAGCAAGAGTTCCAAATTTAGCTATAATACTGTACAGCAGCCATGGAATAACCATGCTCATACTCATGGTTCTTTCAACGATCATTTATCTCGAAGCAGGGTGATAGCTCCAACAGTGCTAGATTTTCTTATTGTCATTCATGTGAAAAATCTCACCTCCGGAAAGTATTTAAAGTTCAAGGGGGTTGGCGTTTGCTATCATTGCGGCCAAGAGGGGCATCTAAAAAAGAATTGCCTAGTCGTATTTTAGGAGGGTGGCATGGCAAAGAGCATGTTTCCTCAACAAAGTGTTGGAAGCACAAGACCGAGTTAAACTCAGTGAGACACTTTGGCTAACCGAGCAGGTACAAGCGGTGCGGTCCAGTCTAATATAGAAAATGGTAGTGGTACTCAACTGAAAGATCAAGCATGATGACCGAAGAACCAAGGAAAGGTTTTTACTATGACTCATCATGTAGCAGAAGAGTCACCGGATGTTATCATGGGTATGTTATCTATTTTTGATAAAGATGCTCGTATTTTAATTGATCCTGGAGCTGCACATTCTTTTATTTCATTTATACTTGCTATACCTGCGAATCAAAAGACAGAACCTTTAAATAGTTGTTTCGTAATGACTACGCCAGTAGGTGAATCACTGTTAGCTAACAATATATACCGAGATTGTGGGATAAAGGTAAATGAACGTGAGATGAAGGCAAACTTAATACTTCTTAGCATCCATGATTTTGATATTATTTTGGGTATGGACTTTTTAGCCACAAATCGAGCTTCAATTGATTGTTTTCGAAAAGAGGTCATGTTTAAACAACCAAGATAACCTGAAGTTATATTCATTGGACAACACAAAATTTTACCATCTTGTGTCATATCTGCTATTGATGCTAGAATATTACTTAATAAGGGTTGTGCATATTTGGCTCATGTGATTGACACAGATGCTAGCAAAATAAAACTCGAGGACATCCCAGTGATCCAAGATTTTCCTAATGTATTTTCAGAAGAACTACCAGGTCTACCACCAGATAGGGATATGAAGTTTACTATTGATCTGATTCCAGGGACCGCACTTCTTTCACTGGCACCATATAGGATGGCTCCAGCAGAATTGAAAGAGTTAAAAGTT
>CAIGRT010013771.1:0-17088 GCA_903798405.1 Fraxinus platypoda
AAAATTCCAGAAAGAAGATTAGAAGTATATATAATATATAATATTATGATCCACGTTATGCAATGGTAACAGAGAAACCTAGTAAGATGATTTTCTCTACTCATATGGTCTTATTTCTACATTTTTTGAATGAAACGTCTGGGGAAAAGCTTTTTATCGTTCATAATTGGAGACTAATTTTCTTTATCTTCCCATAATTTCAATATGATATTGGAGATTCGTCTATAACAATGGTTTTGCTGGTTATATTAGTTGAGACATCTTAAAAGCATCTCCAAGAGACTCTTTAAACATGAAATGCTCTCTATTTTAAAAAGTCAACATTTAAAATCATGCTCCAAGTGACTCTTTCAATTAACATTTTAATTTAGAGAGTGAGTTTGGCTCCCCAAACTATAATTAAATGCATTCAAAGTGTTTCAATTTTCAATGTAGGAAACAATAAAATAATCTAAAGAAAAACTAGTTAAAATAAAAGATAAAAGAAAAATAATAATTTTTTTTAGGATTAGTAAAATTAAGTGTTAAATATAGAGAAGTTGTTGGAGTACTTCAAAATTTTAACTCTCTAAATTTATAGATGCCCTCCAAATGATAGAATACACTCTTTAAAAATAGAGTCTCTTGGAGATGCTCTAAGAGGATATAATTCTAACGAATAAGCTTTCGCCTGGGGTTCTCATTAATGCAAGTAATACTTTGTGCATTTTGTAGGCTTGTAATCTGTTGACTAGGCACTCATTTAGGAAATTTGAACTGATTCTGAAATCATATTATGTTATTTATTTGTATGATTCTGCTATAGTGGAGAGTTATTATCACTTTAGCTCTCCAGGATGTCATTTAATTGGTCTCTCTCAAAAATTTGAACCGTTCCTCTAGTTCAATTTTCAATGCAGCTTCGTGCAATCAGAATATTTTGAATTTTATTTTAAGAAGCCTCTTTAAACCAACCCAACCAGCACCACCCACCCTCCTGTTTTTGTCCTTCGATGAATGACTGGAATTTACATGTCTTATGCTACTTGCATGTTGGAATACTACTAGCTTGTAATCTCACCTTCTTTCTTGAAATTGTATAATCTGGCTTGATCTTTCTTTAACTATATATAATTGCATGCCTGAATCGAATTTTGATGAATAGTGTCTTCTTTATCAGTCTCAAACATACTTCCTTACAACCATATATTTAAGTTTGATTAGTTAATCTGACTTACTAAGATTTACATCAGGAAGAAAAACCATCATTAGATCTTTCAAAACCCGAAGGTACTGATTATGCTGCAATGATGGCTGTTGTATACAGTATGCTGAAAAAAGAGTACATAATGCAGGTATCTTCCCCCACCCCACATTAGTTAAATATGCAACGGGTCTGTGATAGTCGATGACTTTTATCTGGTACAACTGGTGACTTTCCCAGGTCAAAAGGTACTACAATTATGACATCATCGGTTTATTTGCTGTAGGAACTGATTGTTGGCTCACTTACTCTCAAGTCGTCACCTGAAGAATTGGAGAGCTATTGCCTGATGTGGTCATTGCGGCCTTTTGTAGACGATGACATCATGCTTGAAGCTTGGAGTCTTCTCCGGTGACTTCAGTAATTTCGTTCCCTTTATCCCCTTGGACAATGTGGATTCCAGTTGCAACTTGCAGCGTATTGAAATATCTGCAATTTAATTTTAGCGTCGCCTTACTTATAACAGTGTCGTTTTCTGTCTTCTCTTCGTGCCATTCTGGTCATGTGAAAGAGATGCCATACGTATTCGGTTGCTTCAATCCTCGAGATGGCTTTTAACAACTCTTGTCAGTTTGAACTTCGAAGCTCAATTTGGACCCGAGGAAAAGGAAGGGAAAAACATTTATGGAGCAGGCGAGGGAAGGATAAGAAAGGCAACTGTTATATAGAAGAGTCAGCTGCTTTACTGAGTATATCAAGAATATATCGAGGGGTTGAATGCATTGGGAAAATATAAAGTTCTGTTTCCATTCATTCCCTCAGGCTGAATGGCGTCATGTATTTTTGAAACTAGGCTAATTTGCACCTCGCAACAGCAATTTTTAGTTTTCATTTTAACAAATTATTAAGCTCAACTTCATTAGCTATCACCAGTGCCAGCCTATCCATTACGGCACCATCAAGTTATCAGCTGTCAAATACGATCAATGCTTATCGGTCGTCTAAGATGATCACCGGCATTTGCTTTTCAACTACGGTAGTTGATGTCATCAGCAAAATGGACTCTCAAGACCCATAATAACTTCTCAACTATTGTCGTTGAGGTCACCATCAAAATGGACCGTCAAAATTACCACAAATAACAAAAATATACCCCTAGACTTCAACGACTTGTTGATCATCTCCAACATTTCGGAGTTACCAGGTCGTCGATCCCATGTTCCTAATGGTGAGTCATGTCATTCATCAGCGGATAAGTATTGATGTGACATTAATTGATTTCCCATCAGAATTATACATTTAAGATGACAATTAAGCTTGTCGGCAACATATATTAGAATTTTGTTTCTCATTTATTAGAATCCCATATATTAAATTATGATTTGGGATGATCATCCATTATTGTATGAGATTGTCTAGACTAAGTAGAGCCCATTATACGTAATGAAGAAGTAAGAAATTGGATGAAACTAGAATCGTAAAATGAGGCAGTCCAACCCAGACCAGATTTTTCTACTAAGTGGATAACAATCATTGAAGATGGCAAACAATTTCTCTTGAACTCGCACTTTGATTACATGCCTAACTACTTTGGCTGATCAATTCATATGTATCCTTATAATAAGAATGATTGAAGCGGATTATTTTATTGCACATAGGAATATAAGACAACAATTATTCTTTTGAGATGGGATATTTCTATGAACGCAAGCCAGGCTTATGCAGAAAGAGCTATATACAAGAAAAACAAAAACAACAGAGTCAGAGCTCGAAAACCTTGACAATCAAAGCAAATACTGATAAGTCAGTGTCAACAACATGAAAAACGAAAAAACCAGAAACAAAAAATCCAGGGGGGCATCCCCCGAGTCTCACATTGGAACCTGGCAATCAAAGAAAACACGAACTCATCTCTGCCAAAAAACTAACAATCAAAGCAAATACTGAGAAGTCTGTGGAACCTGGCAATCAAAGAAAACATGAACTCATCTCTGCCAAAAAACTAAAAAAATTAACCAGAAACAGAAATTTGAGGCATCCCTCAAGGCCTGGCACTGTTACCTGGCAGTCAAAGCAACTGAAGTAGTCTGTCAAAAAACGAAAAGACAAACCAGGAAAGGAAAATTCATGGAATCCCCAGTCCTTACTGATCAGTGCGTGGGAGGAGGGCATTGAATTTCCATTGGAGCATTAATATCTTTATACAAGGCACTAGATCCAAAAAATATTTTGACACTAGCTGATCATTGAAAAAATAACATTTGAAATCAATGTTGAAATTAATAATTATGTCTAAGTTGCAGTAACAGAATTTCCAATGTTTTAGCCTTTCATTATATCACAGGTTATGTTGAACAAGAACGAAGAAAACATGCAAGTATATCCACGAAGAAACTCAGAGAAATATACAGACATACCCTGATGGAATACACTTTCCTATTACGAAACAGAGATCTCTTGAGCTCAAACTACGATAGAGATGCTAGATTAAAATAAACGATACGGGCAATTCTGCCTATGAATGAAGACCGTGCGTGACAGAATAGAGTCACGGAGCAACAAAGACTTCATATTCCAAATTCCTTGCAGATTTATAGCCACTAATATTACAACACATCTGATATTTTGTGAAGTTCAGTTTTCAAAAACCAGAAAAGCAGTAGCCAAATGCTCAGAAACTTTTGACTTTAAAGGTAGCTTTGGCTGAAGTGACATAACATAAAATTCTCCCTAACAAGGAAAGACAGGTCGGGTATATCTTGCCTTCTTCCCGCTTTCCATAAGGAGGAAAATGATGGATTTAGCTGAAAAGCTTGTAAGCTTCATGTACCAGATATTTCTATATCAATGCTTCTGATATTTTTGTTCCAGTAGTTTCCAATCCTAGCAGGTAAGGGAAACTAAAAGAAAAAGAGAATCAAAATCTATATAAAACAGCCAGTACGGATCTTACCAAAGGTTATTGCTATTAAAAATGCCCTACCCGAATCTTCATATTTTTAGCTCTTTAAAGCCTTCAATCTCCAGAGACTCCTGAAGTTTGTCCTGTGGTGCAATCTTTGATTCTTCTGTAGAAGCTTTTGAACTCGCTGCAGGGCCAATAACCATTGAAACTTGTGACTCAACTTGAACTATTGAGGCTTGCAATACTGAGGGCTCAACTTCAACTGCCAAAACCTCAGAATCCAGTGGCCCTTCTACATGCCCCGCTTGTAACTTTGAACCCAGAGGTTCCTCAATTCGAACCAGAGGAGAAACCTTGGACAATTGTGACTCGTCCAGTCTACAAGGTGTTGCTTTGGAAACTGGTGGGTCCTCTACAGGAACTCGTGAAAATTTAGAACCCGATGGTTCCTCAACCTTAGTTGTTGGTTTGGAAATCCGTGAATCCGCTACTCGATTTGTTGGACGTAACATGGGGAGCTCCTCTACCCTAACAGGAGCAGCAGCAAACACGGGAACAGCCTTTCTCATGCAGACAGGTGGTGCCACACACAAAGGTTGAGGCCTCATCATTAGTGAAGTTTGAGGTGGAGGAAATGGTGTTGCAGAGAAAACAGGAATTGCATTTCTTATTGTCACTGGTGGTGCAATTCTATGATGCGGGTTAAAATGCCGGACTGGAATGTAGGGTGCTGCTCCAACTGCAGGGAACTTTTGAGGCCCAACCGGATGGTTCTCCACCAATGACGTGGAACTCTCATTTGTGGTCTTAGCAGTTTTTGGGGATGCTTTGTAGTTCACAGCCATAATAGGCTTGTTACGAGGAGCTGCCCTTGGGCATATTAAAGGCAAAATTTTTGATGATGTAGCAGTAGGGTGCTGGGTACTTGATGACCTCAAATTTGATGTAGGAAATTTTATTGGAAATGATAACTTTGCCAATTTCGCCTGTATGAGATACTTTTGCAGAGCGCGAGTTACTGCTACATGCTCCTGCTCATCCTTGTGTGTCCTTTCTGATGTTGAACTCTCAAATTGTTGCACTACTGGATAGACAAAAAAATTGAAGAACATCATGCAAAGTAATCATGCTTTGTACCACTGGAAATAATATAAAAATATATAAGGATAAACCTCTGCCTATTTTCAAATTGATGAAAACCACAAAATCACTTAGAGGGTACCAGGTAAAATCACCTTTTTATTTATAACCATTAGTATTATTTTGGGTTTTAGGCATATTGTTTCTGTGCCAAGAAAAGAAAAAATTACATGTTTATAGTAATATTACTAAAACCAACAAAGGCAAAGAAATTGACGCAGTATTACATTTTCTTTTGATCATGAATGTTCAAGATGGTTGCTAATTTCAAAATAGAAAAACTCTATCAAGTGGAATGATGACAGAATAATATATTGAACTATTAGGTATTGCATTTGGAATTAGTGCTGTGTCAAAAGTAAAAATGAGTTTGGCAGTTCACATGTTAAAACAGGGGAAACAGGCTTGGATATGAAGTTCTGTTATTAGCTGGTCCAAAATGCTGTGTTGTTTAAAGTAAAAGGTGATGGTAATTGAAAAAGGCGTTTCACCAGAACACTGAAAATAGTACCTCAAATTTCCAACAGAAAACACCAAATCATCCCTTGTTCTCGGGGAAAAAACTTTCGGAAAATAATTTCCAGAAATTTGTTTTCAGGAAACTAACCACACACTCTGCAAATGCAAAAAGTTCCTAAAGAGGCATTGGGTTTCAAACTAAATTCTATATTTCCCCATTCAAATATGTGAAGGGCATGAAGGTGGGTTTGGTTTATTTCAGAATTGAATTTGTTTGATTCTGAATTTACAAATTGAGAGTTCGGTAAAATTATTTTTGCAACAACAGTAGGCCAAAATGACCTCTACGATAATCAGGGGTAAATTGTTTTTAATATCATATTCTCTCACTATAATGCCTTATGGTTTAGAGGAAAAGCCAGATATACTCTAGTGACTAACGTTGAATCAACTAGAGGAATCTAATGGAAATAATAACATAATAGTTTTAAGATGAAGCTAGCTGCCACTGTTGACAAAAGTTCCTAGCTCTGCAGACTGCCACAAAATAGTTTCTTATATAAATGCTAAACTATATGCGCTTTTCCCTTCTCTGTAATGTAACTTCCATTTTCCATATTTATTTATTGGGTAATAAACTCTTTTTGTGGAAAGTTTGCTAGCAATACTTAGGGCACAATTTAGCAAGTAAATCTGAATTTAATAGTTTTGCATTGTATAAATTAAAATATTCTTTCTCAACGAGAAAACATAAGGTGCCGTTTTCTTCGTGTTTTAGTTTTCCGTTTTGAGTTTTCAATTCGTTTTGAATTTTGTGTTTTGAGTGTCTATTTTGAAGTTGTTGAAAATGTGTTCTTTTTGGTATTTTGAAAAATCATTTCCAAAAATTAAAAATGGAAAACGCGTTCTCTTTTCCCCAAATCATTTCGCGTCTTACTTCCACCCTCTCTCTCTCTCTCTCTCTCTCCCCGTCGCGTCTCTCTCTTCTTCCCCTCCTCTCCGTCGCATCTCTCTCCCTTCTTCCCGTCCTCACCGTCGCGTCTCTCTCTCTCTTCTTCCCCTTCCCTCTGTGAACGGTGGTTGGATGCGATTTTGGGTGCGAATTTGGCTGTGGTTGGGGTGTGATTTTGGCTGCAGCGGTGGTTGGGTGCGACTCCTTTTCTTCCTTTTCTTTTTTATTTTGCTTCTGGTTCCGATCTGCGATTTGTGCGGTGCTTGAGTCTTTCTGGTGGAGAGATGTTTGGCTGTGGCAGTGGTGGTGGTGGTCACAAGCGTTAAAGGAGAGAAACCGGCGAGATGAGATAAGGAAGATACAGATTGTGGAAGGGAGAAGGAACAGTAACTCAATTTCTCGTGTTTTCAATTTTGGCTTGATTTTGCTGGAAAACAGCCAAAACGCTGAAAAGCCGTTTTCGGAAATAGGAAAGAGAACGCATTTTCACAATTTGAAAAATCGAAAACAGAAAATGGCCCGAAAACGGCAAAGAGAACGCAGCCTAAACTTCCCCAAAAGTGACATCTTACAACGCAAATCATGATATAAATGTCAAAGTTGAAGTTATTATTTTCTCCATAAGAGAACATGCACATATCAGGACATTGAAGACTAGGATAACTCACGTGATTTCAGAGATAACCAAGCTTCCATGGCCGCATTCTTTTCTGCCTGCTTTTTGTTCTTAGCTGACTCGCCAGTAAATATAATGCCCGCCAACTCTACAGTACAGGTGAAGATGGGAAGGTGTCCTAGGCCTGATCTGAAAGTAGTATATGCAGGCAAAGATGCTCCCACTCTTTGTGAGACCTCCTGCAAGAGATTCTTATAGACACCAGTCTCATCCTGTATATTGCAAAGCATAGTACCAGCATCAACAATCAATTATGAGAAACACTGATCAAATTATTTCAATAAACGAACACTGTACATGACCTCTGATTAGCGGACTTCAACATGACTTTCAGGCCATAACACGTATATAATGTTCAAATCATCAGGAATATTCAATTATCAAACATGGGGAAGCCCTCTACCTTGTCAGGGATATACATTGTGGATTATATTCGAACAAATTTTTTTACATCATATGCATTCCAACGTTCTAAATATTCATCCTTTTACCTAAATATGTTCTTCTACTATCTTCTTTTCGAGAATCTGTCTTCAAACGATCCTCAAAGTTTTCACAAATTGCAGCCTCTTGCAATGATGGGCATTTACGAAATTACACGTTCGACAAATTTAATGCTTGGAATGGAATTGACTTTACGCTATTTCATTGATGGTCATTTGCGAAGCTGGATGAATCCTGGTCATTGGGTCCCCAAATCTTTTGAATTGATTATTTATTCTTATATACACATAATTATCTACACAAAGTTTTACGTTTCTATTCTCCTTTAATTAATCATTTAAAAAAAATGCTCAAAGGCACTATTTTTTCTAATATCACAAGTTTCCAATCTCAACACTTCACGATTATGTCTACAAGTTGGTCAGGCAAGCAGTAATTAGAGTTTTGGGAGAAGTATAAGCCCCTGTTTGACAACCATTATTTCAAAACTCTTTATTCTACCTACTCATTTTCAACCACACATTCACACAGTAAAATATTTTGTACGTAAACCCAAAACTTTTCCATACTTTTTAGTTTTCAACCATATATTTTCTAAAAGTTTACTATTCAAAACTTTGTTTTTGCCAAATAATGACTATCAAACAGGGTCTAAGTAGTAAATTCAATCTTGATTAGGAATTTAAAAGGACAACTAATGAATTCTAGCTTTTGTTGGGATTGCTGTGCAAGCTTTTGAGCCTGGATGATACAGTCACGATTTTGTCCCTCAACGGCTTACTATGATTTACAATAATCAATGCTCGACTCATTAATGGTGTTTACAAAATAAAAACCAAGATATAGTTAGCCTGCCATCTGTTGAGGTTTAAAATTTGAATTCTTTAATGCCAATGTTGAAAAATGTAACATTACATCTGACATGTACTGCATCATGTTGTCCCAAAAGATTTCTGACAATCCTCGCACAATTGACACCTCGATGGTAGAATCATAGTGTTGGAAAAGCCAAATAAAATCCAAGTGAAGTTAAATTTAATGGAGAAATTGAAAATTGCTTCCTATTTTTAGCAAGGTTGAGCTTGATTAGAGGAATGATTGAGGTTATTTTTGGCTCAAGCTTCTAAAGAGAGGCTAAAACATGTGCAAAGGAGCCGCCTTGATTGCATCATATGGTCCTAAGCAATATATGTAGGCACAAAATTAATCACAAATCCACCATACAAAATAGGAAAGCATGAGATGCAAAACTGGACAAGAAATCTTATACTGGCTTCCAACACACCAGGAATGTTCTGACAGATTTTAATAGAAATTTTCATAACTTCATTTGATTTAATTCAATTCCAACAAAAAAGTCCCAAGCAGGAAAATATAGCATGCATAGTTCCAAGACTAAAAACATGAAAACAAAGACCAAGAAAGCAAATTTGATAAGTAAATATTGCAACCTGCTCTACCAAACAAATAAACTCTTCACTCCAACATAAAAAATGAAGCACTCACCAAATTACCAGCAGAAGGTCTTAGAAGTCATCTAAAAGCACAGTGTAACATAAAACGCTTATATCATTTCCTTCTTTTCTTCTTAAATTCGAATCAGCAATAACAGTCATATATAAATTCACCATCAAAAATCACGAAAAGGAACAAAAATGAAATCCACATAGACCAGGTGAAAGCGAAAGCAGCAAAACCCTCCTCAAAATGTGTCTCGAAAAGTAAACAAATTTTACCAGAATTCTGGCAGCAAGGGAGTTGGAGGGACCACGGCTGGCAAGGGCATCAAGAGCCACCTCGGCAGCCGAGTGCTCAGCCTGTCGAAGCGTCGAGCAGTAGCTAGTGCTCTCAAACGTCTCGCCGTTGAAATTAACGGTGGCCTTGAACCGCGGCGCGTGATCGGGGCCTTCCCTGATGCACGCATACGATGGAAGATTGAAGCAACTCCGCTGAGCCAGCTCCTGTAGCTGGTTCTTATACATCTTTACAAAAAAGTAAACAAAATCAAAACAATACCAATTTTAACTACACCCACTCATAACTTTTCATTATTTTCCATGCTGTTTGATGTACTTGAAAAGAGAAACGGGTCGAATCAATGGATCAATGAAGGCTATAACTGAGATCGAGGTGGGATTTCTGGTTAGGGTTTTGCTTACATTTACCAGGGATAGGTTCTCAGTTTTGTGAAAAACGGTGTTTATGCGTAAGAGAGAGGGGACTTTTGCTATAGTTTAAAAGCAGATAGAAGTGCATTTATGGATAGAAAATTGCACATTAGCCCTTAATCGTGTGTATATTTTAATTTTTTTTTTAACTTATAAGAAGCTAATATTTTTTAAGTCCACTTGAACATGGTTGAATTTTAGCCTCCTGTTTTGTTTAATTAAAAATCAGATTCTTAATAAATTTTAATAAAAATTGATGAAATATATAATTAAAAAATTATGAGGCTCTGTTTGGTACACATTATTTTTTTCATTTTCATTCTTCTACTCATTTTCAACCACACATTCTTCAATAAAATAATATTTTCCATCACATCAATAACTCTTCCTTCATTTTTAACCACACATTCTCCATCAATCTACTATTCAATAATACATTCTTTCAAAAGAATGTGTCCCAAACACACTCTGAATCTCATGTATAGTTAAAGGGTTTTGCTACAGGTACACGCCCGTGTACCCGACCTCACGCTCCCCACTCACAATGTGGGGGGGGGGGGGATTATTTTATTCACCTCAGGCCGCCCTCATTGTGAGGGGGCAGTGGGGTCGTGTACCCGAGCGTGTAAACGCTCGGGTACAAATGGCTTTGCCCATAGTTAAAATAAAATTCGAAAAAATGTGTTCTGAAAAATAGGTGTCAAAACAGAAGCTAAATTGCTTCATCCGATCAATGCAACATTTGTACTACACGTTTCTATCTTCAGGCTGCTTTTCATCAACTAGGGGCAGGACAAATCTTCTACTTTAGTTCACGATCAAGATTATAGTTTCTTCTACCACAGTTCATGATTGTCCAAGAAAAAATTGAACTTCAACCAATAGGAGAAGAACAGGGATGGTTGCGATGCACTGACCTAGTGACAGATTCGGGAATTCAAGTGAACAAGAACGATTGTTAGATGGCAGCTTGAGTGGTCGTCCAGTGTAAAGAAAAAAATTCTAACAGAGCCAACATGAGTGACCACNTGGTTGCGATGCACTGACCTAGTGACAGATTCGGGAATTCAAGTGAACAAGAACGATTGTTAGATGGCAGCTTGAGTGGTCGTCCAGTGTAAAGAAAAAAATTCTAACAGAGCCAACATGAGTGACCACACGGCTTTCGTCGAGTGTGGCTCCCGCCCCTGACTATAGATGTTATATCCTCTGTCTACAACCGTGCATAGATAAGGACCCCATAATATTAATGCTTTCAATATTTATCTACAGATATGCTCATAATGTATATATAGAGTTCTCATATAAAGGCCACAAAAAGCCGAGGCAGGCCGAGGCCGCCAGGAGAGAAGAAATATACTAACAAATAAACAGGAGATGCAAGCATTAAGGATTTAGCTCTCTTGCCGCTGATGCAAATCTCCCGTTCTTGGTTGAGCGAGAGAGAGAGCGTATATCCATAGCTCCAAACAGATGTGAAGAGTTAAAACAAACCATATTTTGGTTTACGCTGAAAACTTCACCTCAAATAAATCATTATTACACTTTAATCGAAATTGTTCTACATGATAAAAAGATCAAATAAAAAATTACTCCAGCAGAATTTCAGACAAATAGACAAAAATAATATTATTCATCATAAATTCTTGAAAGCTGATTCATGAGCTTTTTTTTGCGGGGTAAGCTTAGCCAACAATGCCTTGTTATGACAGTGCTCTGCATCAACAAAATAAAACTGATCGTTAGCTTTAAACGACACAAAAGGCCGATTGGTCTCTGGTGGCCTGATATCTGCAAAATTTATTGTTTTAGGAACATAAGTTGCCAGCCACGTCATCATCTCCACCTCGAAGTTGTCTGAACCAGGTCGCCACCTGAGCTTGTGAACATAAGGGCTTATAAACCAGTGGAGAGCTGCAGTAGTCGAAGCACTTAGGAATATAACAGAAGATGCCACTGCACCCTTCAAGATAACATTCATGTCGGGAGATGTCATGAAAGTTATCACAGGACCTAAAGACACGGAGAGGCAGCAAGTAGAAAGAGAGAGAAGCTTCACTTTCTTGATAGTATTTGATATAGGGCCATGATAAACAATCCTGGTTTCCTTTTCTCCATTTCCCATTTCTCCACCTTTCTGAGGTCCAATACTGATCTTCTTGTCATTTTCTGCTACTGTGGACTGAGATAACCATCGTTTCTCGAGAGCAGCAAATGGCTTGACAAAGTTGGTGTCAATTTTGGCACTGGGAGCCTGCACCCATTGTCCAACCCGACCTAGATGATAACCTGATACAATGGAATATGCTAAGACTAACAAGGGTAAATATGTCAGACAAGAATATGCATCAGGGTTTAATGAGTGTTCAGGGATTCAGGACAAAGACCGAGACCATTGCTGTAATTTTCCCTTTAGATTGTTTTATCTTTTTGATTCCTTCTTTTCTTTCTTTATCTTTTCTAGCTGGTTTTGGAAGTGGGTCGATAAAAATATCCCAAAAAAGGGACCACAGTGCAAGACATGCCACGCTTTGACAGAAAAACTGGCAGTTCAAGTGCAGCAGGACCAATGAGTACCAAAGATTAAAGGTTGAGAATCTAGAAGAAGGAAAAAAAAGATGATAGGGATCCAACTGCTTGATTTGTCGAAGGCTGAGACCTGCTATAATTTTCCTAAAGGTAAAGGGGAAACAGGGTTCAGAATTCAGATATCAAGATGCCTTTCCGATACATGGATGATGGATTGATTTTAAATCGATGGACAAAGATCACATAAACTACTAACATTAAAAGATCAACAGCAAAACCATGCTATAGCTCGCCAAAATCAAAATATGACAAACAAGGTTTGATCCTCATCAAATTTGCTAACTGCTATATGGTGATATATCCACAATTGAGACATCATTTTGCCTCAGTCACAAATTTTCACTAATTCTCAGAACAACTAATAGTCTAGTGCAGAGCATCACAACTTTGGAGTGGCAAACTAACCACTAGTACATAAGAATGTTAATTTAGTCTCTGTTTTTTCCTATGCTTGGAGAGATTTTCAAAGGAAGTCTTATGAGTAACTAGCCATTTTATACATGTAAAACAACTCAAATCACTACATTTTCTCTTTCAATATAGCCATCGCTTCCTTTTTCTTTTGTTTATAAACTTCACTGAGGACAACAGTGTATATCCCTCTTAGAGTGGCCTTAATCATAAAAAAATTCCTCTTACTAGTATATCTGGACTTCTGCACTTGTTTATGTTCCGTGCCCTAAACGAATAGTAAAGACAATACCGTCCTTCCTACATTGAGTTCTCTACTAGGACCTCTACATTTAGCACACTTTGGCTTTATCTTAGTCTTGATGTTATAGTTAGTCTTGATTTTATACTTAGTATATTTAGGAATTATTGAACCTGTGGCTTAAAGGGTAGAAGAACAAACTGCTAATAGGAAAGACTGGCTTCATTCCCTTTCTCGTTGGGTATAGATCCAATCAACCAAATTTGATCGCTGAAAATAAAAAGATAACTCAACTGAAATCAAATAATACAAACTATACGACACTTTCAGGCAGTGGAGACACGTGAGATACATGCCGGCAGACCGATTTCTCTTGCACAAGCACACACCACTTACACAAGCCACATCATAACTCCATAAACAGCCATGCAACTCCACCCCTGCAGAACATAGCTCTGTAACTCAGCAGGTTCATCTGCTACGTTGCACATATATATAGAGGAGCTAGCGAACGCAAATAGAAGCCATAAACCACTCATTCATTTCGGTATAAAATTGTCCATTAGTGGCTTTGTTGACTTTGTCGACTTTGGTATTGTCAGGATCAGATATTTACTCACGGCCACAAAAATGTCAGGACGGAAGATCATAGAGAGAAAAAAAAAGTCAAAAAAATTTGTAGCAAGAAAAATCTAGGGCCAATCTAACGCCTTTTAACTTTCTTATGACCCTATAACTACTTTATTGAGTCCTACGTCAGTAAGTTAAAGCTTGCTAACAAGTACTCTGAGCACCCTCTTTTTTGCAAGTTAGTTTCAAAGTTCTCCCCTATGTTCTTGCATCAGTGGTAAGAGATGCCCATCTGCAGAAGATATGACCTGGATGGCTCCTTCGTATAGAAAACTGGTTCAGTAAAATCATCCAGATCTCTGTCATCAAGTTAAAGCTTGAAATGTGGATTTATAAGCACTTGAAGAACACTCACTTATAAGCTGATTTTAAAGATTTCTGACAATCCAAATCTTCCATTGATTCCTGACAAACGGCAGTGTGGACTTGCACATAAATGTACTAGAATATCTAAATTTTTCGATAGGAATACTAATCTAACGTGTATCATCTAGACAAATTTGCGTTTAAAACGCGAAGTTGTAGCAGAAGACATCAATTTTCCTTCTACTTTTTGACATTTTCAGCTTCTTAACAACTAGACATAAGCCTCGGAGAATTAGAGAAGAAATTAATATGGAATTTCCGGAACAAATAAGGCATTAACAGAAGACAGTAAGCAAATATACAAAAATACAGATAAAACTATACGAACACAGAAGTAGAAACATACATACATGAACACGAATGATTTGATAGAGATTGGAAAAGAACCTGTTTGAAAATCTGTGGATTTGAGATAACTGGTTCGAGATCGCACCAAATGAAACAGGGCAGCTCTTGCCATTTTTCTGTCGAATTTCTTGGGATTTCAAGGTTAAACCCCAAATAGGTCTTGCTGAGCTAGGTTTTTCTGAGTTTAAATATAACAATTCAATTTCAAATTTTACCAGCCGTGGGCATTTGGTCTAGTGGTATGATTCTCGCTTAGGGTGCGAGAGGTCCCGAGTTCAATTCTCGGAATGCCCCTTTCTATTTTTAACTTTCCCTTGTTTTTCATTTTTTTTTTTTCAAATATTTCATTTTTTATCCAAATTTAAGAAGTGTTTGTAGGGAAATTATAGTTACCAGGAAATTTGTTTTCATTTTTCCTCAATGTTTTTGACATTTTTGCCCTTTTCACGAAATGACAAAATCAGTGGCAAATAGCATTTGGTGTTGGTGGTGGTGGTATTCTTGAAACTGTAGATTAGAATTTTCATATGTTTATAGAGTGTTCGAGTAAAATAATTAGTCATTTTTAAAAGGAATGATAATGGGTCCGACGAAATATGTTGTTAATAAATATACGCTAACTGTGAATGTGTGGTTTAATATTAATATTTAAAATTGACCAAATAAAAAAAAAAAAAGTAAATTTAACTTACTTTTACTCAGATATATTTGTAATCAAAATTTTTTAATAAGATTCTTAACTATTCAACCACATGTCTCGTCAATTTTTATAAAAATCTACTGAAAATATGATTTTTGGTTAAATCAGACAAACACATACTCCGGAATATTTCTTCTACTTATTCTTCCGTAACTTCTTCTCTATTGACCAATTTTTCTCTTCTAGTAGGTCTTGCTAATTTCCTGTCTTAGATTGATGAATTATATATCCAATTTTCATGGTCAGCAGTTGAATAAAATGAACCCCTCCCCTCTAGAAGTTGTGTCATTTTTTCTTTGCACATGTTTGGGTGTGCTTATATACATATCAATTCCTACCATTTCTCTCCACAACCCTTCCATTCTCGATATCTCACTTTCTTTACAACAATGGAACATACAGAAAAATTCGAATACTACAATGTCGAAGACGAAGAAGATAGACTTTCCTTTTCTAATCTTCGAATAGAAGATGATGATCAGAAGACGAGCCCAAGAACAAGAACTTCTTCAGCTCAAATTGATCAACTTTTCGAGTTCTTTACCGGATTCACCTCCCAACCCTACACGAATACTGATGTTACCTTTGGTAAAAACGAAGAAGACCGCAATGAGTATGAAAAGAGAGATTATTTGGCCACAGTTAAAACTTCTTCTTTTCATAAAGCTTCCATTTACAATGATGAAGATCAGTTCTTGAACAATGAGAAGTACAATTCTTCTGTCACTAAGAACAGATCAAACTCGACCCTGTTGTCGAATTCTGCTCTAGATTTTTATCAATCAAGGTCTTTGTCAGGAGCCATGGAGTATCATGCTCAGAGGGTGAATATCAGTTCACTTACATCCATGTCGGCCAAGTCCAGAAGAAGGATGTTTATGTTTGGACCAGTGAAGTTTAAGCCTGAGATGGAGCTGAGTGCCATCAAACAACGGCAGAGCCGCCGGCGGGACACTGTGAATACGTTTCCAGCGGATGGTACGGCGGTCAATGGTGGAGCCGGTGGTGGTGGGAAGAGGAGTGGAAGTTATTGGGGAGTTTTGAGGTCGTTGAAGTGTAGATCCCACTTCGCCACCGTGTTGGCTAGGTCGTTTGGTTGCATTCCAACTGCGGGCGTGGAAAAATTGCTTCCCGTGGCTACATAGTATAGTTTCTTCTCTTTGTATAAACAATTATCGATGCCGATTACTTATTTTGCATCATATTCATATTCGGGATTTATTTATGTGAATTATAAACATACTATTTTTTGGGATCAAAATTAGCTTTAGCTTCTATTCTGAAGACCCATGGATCTTCTCGAAAGAGATTATGCACCCGTTTGTTGGGATTAAAATCAAATTTTGAATATCTGTTTGACAATTATTAAAACAAAACTCATTTTTCTCAACTTCATTTTCAACCACATATTCTTGTAATAAAATATTCAGCACGTAAGTCGAAAAACTTTTTCCTACTTTTTAACCACGTTCTTAAAAAAATCACTACATCAAAACTCATCTTCCCAAAAAAAAACCCAAGCTGTCAAATAGGAACTTAGTAGATTTTGATTAAAAAGTTTTGGATCTCACGATATATGTTATTGTTGGGCCGAATCCTGGCCCATTTATTATGCTCCCAATTTTGGTTGAAGTCGTGTTTGCAAATCACGCCTTTCTTAATTGAGTGGCAACTTCACTTGGATGGATGCCACTTGGCTCTCCTGTGACTGTTGGATGCTTGGACGGTTGATATACTTGAGCTTGAGATATTTCTGGCTTCATTCATTCGATTGAAATTCGAGAGACTTCTAGGGTTTTCTGCTCTCTGAGAGAAAACGGGAGAAAGGGATAATGTTTTATTCTTGATGCATGTATTCACTCTAAATCTTTGATTT
>CAIGRT010013779.1:0-10487 GCA_903798405.1 Fraxinus platypoda
CCTAAGTTTTTGAACCCTTTGAATCACTTTTCCATCTCCCTGTGGATACGACACCCCAAAGCTACACTTTAACTACCGCGTTATTCTTTGGGCGTAATCAGCAATCATCAAGGCGATATACGAGCTGCCCTCAAAGAAGAGGTACTTCAAGAACGTACTTGGGAAGTGGAACCTCTTTGTGACCCATCAGTTAATGGCCACCAAAGGTAACAGTTAACGGTTTACTTCCTTGTTTGATAATTACTTTCCTTCATAGCTTTCCTAACTTCTCGCCTCTTCACTTGTAGGGAAACACGATAAGAAATAGTATGTCAAGCCAGACATGTTCCAAATGAGGCGCCGGGAGAGGCAAAGGGAAAGAGACCCCTGAGCTCCGATTCTTCTTCTTATAAGAATCTACGGGACAAGCTAGTTCACCTCTCCAAGATGAACCCACCACCTCCTCTAGAGAAGAAGAGGGGAAAAGGAGAAGGGAAAGAGGCAGAAGCTTCCTTGGAGAGGCCCCCCAAGAAGAAGTTGGTGTTGTCGAAGTACACTTGGCCTGACCCTCCCTCCAAACACCATAACACCATTGGGGAGTCACTTCGATGACCCATTCAAGCTGAACCAATTTTCTCCATGAAGGTCGTGGAGAGGGTGAGTTTGGTGAGGAAAAGGCGGGGTAAGGAGGTGGGGAGTGTCTCCTCTGAAGGAAAGGCTCGGAACTTCTTGGGAGGAAGATCTGATGAGATTACCTCCACTGTGATGAAGATGCTTCCTGCTAATGTCCAGGGGTCTAACAGGGTTCACCACAAATATTGGACTGATAAGTACTCCTCGTATGTTGAGACATGGGATGCAGTCGACATGGTAGAGGCTGGGCTCGTCCTGCAGGCTCGTTCTCAAGGCTTCTTTTTAAATGCCCAAATGGAGATGAGGCGGCTGCAGGGCCTTCATAAGGAATTTTTCCAAAGGGAAAATGACGCGGAGGCGGCCCTAAATAAAGCAAAGGTTGAGGTGCCTTCGGCCAATGAAGCCGTTGAAGCCTCCAGGGTGAAGCCAGCTAAGGCATAGTCGAGGATGGAGGCACTTTCTAAGGAAAATAATGAACTAAAGAAGGAAGTCCATCTTTGCAGAGCCGAAGTGAATGCTCTGACGAAGTGTTGGAGAACTCTAATAACTTATAAAGGATTGTTTCGTCATCCTTGGAGGCCGCCAACAAAGAAAAAGGAAAACTTAAGGATCNAATGAACTAAAGAAGGAAGTCCATCTTTGCAGAGCCGAAGTGAATGCTCTGACGAAGTGTTGGAGAACTCTAATAACTTATAAAGGATTGTTTCGTCATCCTTGGAGGCCGCCAATAAAGAAAAAGGAAAACTTAAGGATCGCGTTGACGAGTTGACTATTGACACCACCCATTTAGAGCAACAATTGAACGAGGCAGAAGAGGCAACGGTAAATGAATACGTGGCCCACTTCTATGAAATGGCTGAGTATGACAGCTTTGGTCTGTATTGGAGGAAGGTTGCCTACAATGAAGTCTTTGGAAAGCTTGCTGAGCTATATCCCCAGCTGGAGTTATCTTCTTTAAAAGAAGAATTCCTGGCGGACGAGCTATCCACTCCTGCTAACGAAGTGGAAGACTCAGTGGATGAGGTGGATGCCCAACAGGGGCCATAGGAGGATGCCGCTGCTGTTTAGAAAAGGCCTTCTGTTTAAGATTTCTTTGTAACATTTTATTCTTTGTAATGAATCTTGGTTATATAAATAGACTTTCTCAATTCCTGTGTTTGTAGCTGATTGAGCATGACCAATTTCTTTGAATAATTTAACATATGAGCTCGTCACAGCTAACTTCGAACAAATTAATGTATGAGCTCGTCACAATTAACTGAATTAAATTATCTTATGGGCTCGCCATATTTAACGTTAAGCGATAATAGTTTTTGTATGAGCTCGCCATACTTAAGCGAATCAAATTATTTTACGGGCTTGCCTAATTAATGTTAAACGATAATAGTTACCGTATGAGCTCGTCATACTTGAGCGAATCAAATTATTTTATGGGCTCGTCATAATTAATAGAATCAAATTATCTTATGGGCTCACCATAATTAAGCAAATCAAATATTTTATGGGCTTGCCATAATTAATATTAAGCGATTATAATTATCGTATGTGCTTTCCATCATCTTTGAATTAAATTAGCATATGTGCTTGCCATAATCAATTCTAAACAACTATAGTATATGAGCTCGTCATAACTATTCGAATTAAATTAACTTATTGGCTCACCATAATTAAACTTGGACGACAGCAATTAACATATGAGCATGTCATAATCATCAAAAGTTGTTGAAACATCATCTTCATTAATCAAAAGTATTCACGAGTAATGACCATGTTTTCACTGGTAATACCTACGCAAGTGTTCCATGTTCCAGGGGTGGGGTTGCACTTTCCAAGCTTTCAATTAGGAAGGTCTCTGGTCTTACGATGCTTGATATGCAGTATGGGCCCTCCCAGTTCGGGCCTAGCATGCCGACGCCAGGCTATTTTGAAGAAAGGAAAATTCTCCTGAGAACAAGGTCACCTCTTCTGAATGACTTCTTTTTGACCTTGGTATTGTAGTACCGTGCCATTTTCTGGACACCAGCTTTATCTGCAAGTCATCCCTCATTTCTTGAAGAAAATCAAGTTCACACCATTTTGTCTCATCATTTGATATTTCGTTGAAGTGCATGCGGCGAGGTGAAAGAAGACCCACCTCAACCAGGCTCATAGAATCCGCCCCATATGCCATACAGAATGGGGTTTCCCCCGTTGCGGTTCGACTGGTGGTGCGAATTGCCCACAACATATGGGAGAGCTCGTCTACTCGAGCCCTTTTCGACGCTTCAAGTTTCTTTTTCAAAAGGTGCTTGATGGTCTTGTTAACTGCGTCAACCTGGCTATTTGCCTGGGAGTGGTGAAGGGAAGAGAAATGCTTCTTGATACCCAGTTCGTCGCATAAGTCTCTAACCTTCTTGTTGTCGAACTGTCGCCCATTAAACTGTTATGAGCGAGTGGGAATTCCGAATAGGCAAATGATGTTCTTCCGTATAAACTTGGATGTCCTCGCTTCAGTTATTTTTGCCAATGTTGCCATTTCATTATCCATTGACTTGACTCACAACCAGCTGTGAGTCACTACAAACTGTTAAGCTTCTGACTTGCATTTCTTTCGCTAATCTGAGGCCTGTTATTAACGCCTCGTATTCTGCCGCGTTATTTGAGGTCTTGAAACCAAATCTCACCGCACAGTTTAGTTTGTGGCCCTTTGGGCTCTCTAGCAATATACCAATCCCAGACCCCGTTTCTCTTGAAGATCCATCAAGAAACAGTTTTCAAGTTGGGGAGTCTACTGGTTCATTATGATATTGATGTATGTTGCCTCAGTAAATTTTGCTATGAAATCTGCCACTGCTTGTCTTTTTATTGAGGTTCTTGGCCGATACAAAATGTCGAATTCACTCAATTCTATAGCCCATTTCATCAGTCTTCCTGCGGTATCAGGTTTTTGGAACACCCATTTGAGAGGGAGGTTTGTCAATACGTATATACTGTAGGCCTGAAAGTATGGCCTCAGCTTCCTGAAACAACCATAATGGACAAAACAAGTCATTCCATGTCAGTGTAACGCAACTCAGTTGGTAAAAAGGTCTTACTCACGTAGTAGACGGGCAGTTGTATGTCGTCTTCCTCCCTCACTAGGACTGAACTCACAGCCTCTTTGCTCATGGCCAGATACAGTAGTAACGTTTTTCCCTCATTGGGCTTTGAAAGGAGAGAGGCTTAACCCAAGTGCTTCTTCAGCCCTTGGAAAGCCTCTTCACATTCTTCATTCCATTGGAACCTCTATCCTCCCTTTAGGACTTTAAAGAATGGGAGATACCTATCTATCGCTTTTGAGAGGAAGCGGTTTAGCGCTACTAGACGACCTGTCAAATAATGTACTTCTTTAGGCTTGTAGAGGAACTTCATATTCAATAGGGCCTTAATCTTTTCAGGGTTTACTTCAATGCCTCGCTGGTTGACCATGTAACCTAAGAATTTCCCCGAAGTGACACCAAAAGCGCACTTCAATGGATTCAGCTTCATCCGGTACTTCCTTAAGATTTTGAAAGTAGCTTCCTGGTGCTCGATGTGATATGCCGTTTTGAGACTCTTCACAAGCATGTTGTCGACGTACACCTTCATTGTCTTTCCTATGAGGTCGGCAAACATCTTGTTCACTAGCCGCTCATAAGTTGCCCCACCATTTTTAAAGCCAAATGGCATGACTTTGTAGCAGTAGAGGCCTCTGTCAGTAATGAATGGGGTGTTCTCCTTGTTCGCTGGGTGTATGAAAATTTGGTTGTACCCTGAGTATGCATCCATGAAGCTCAAGAGCTCATGACCTGCAGTGGAGTCAACTAATTGGTCAATTCTTGGAAGTGGAAAGCTATTTTTCGGGCATGCTTGGTCGAGGTTGGAAAAGTCTATGCAAACTCTCCACTTTCCATTGGATTTCTTTACTAAGACTGGGTTGGATATCCACTTTGGGTACATTGCCTCCCTGATGAACCCGTTGCATATGAGTTTTTGTACCTCTTCTTTCAAGGCTCCGTACCTCTCTGGGTTCAAGGCTCTACTTTTTTGCCTGTGGAGTGTGAACTTAGGGTCCACATTGAGTCGGTGGAAACTAACTTTGGGGTCGATGCCTACCATGTCATCGTGCTTCCATCAGAACATGTCTAAATTGTTAAGCAAGAAACCTTTAAGTCTTGTCTTTTCCTCTGACTTAAGCTCTTTCCCTATTTGCAACATCCTTGCGGGGTCGCGGGGATCCACTGGGAAAGACTCGAGTTCTTCCACTGGGGTGGCTTTTGAGTTTGATTCAGTACCCAAGGGTCCAAATCCACCACGATGAACCCTTCTTTAAGGGCATCCATCATGTTGATGTCACGCTCCTGCTCAGAGGCAGGACCTTTTTAAGGTACGTCAACCATCTCAGGGTCTACTAAGACCATATTCATACTTTGAGGTTCAGATTTCCTCAAAGAGCTGAGGTAGCATTCCCTTGAACCCATTTGGTCTTCTCGAACTGTGGCAATTCCTATTTCAGTTGGAAATTTTATACATAAATGGTGTATGGAAGTAACAGTCCCAAGTTCTTTCAAAGCGGGTCGCCCCTACACCCCCATGGTAGGCAGATCTATAGTCTATAAAGAAGAATTCCATGTAGTGGTGTGCCGTAAGTTGGGACTCTCCCATTTCCACTTCCAGTGTGATTCTTCCCATAGGTACAATGCTATCGCCCGTAAAACCATATAAGGGGCCGATCATGGGGGCAAGCTCATGGTCCACCAACATCTTGTCATAGGTAGTTCCAAACAAGATGTTGACGGAACTCTCGTTGTCTACCAACATGTGCTTGAGCCCATTTTTAGCTACGACGGCTCGTACAACCAGAGTATCGCAATAGGGATAATAAACCCCAATGGTGTCCTCCTGCAAAAAGGTTATTGGTGGGATACTTCTTGATCCACGAGCGGAGCTATTGATTAAGTAGTTTGTCATGGGAGGATCTTTTGCTTCCCTCGCGTAGTTTCTCTAAGCTTTTCTTGACTCCCCTCCCACATGTGGGCCACCAATAATGGTGTCAATCTCTCTGATAGGGGCATTATGGGCCTCAGTTAGGGGTTCTCTCATGTCCACCCCTCGGCCTATTTATTTTCTCCTCATGATCCCGTCGAGGCTATTCATTTCTACGATATCGCATTGCCTTACCACGTCTAGTTTCTCTATCATGTCTAGGCTGAGGCGCACAGATGGGTATTTCTATTTCTTTATGGGGGCCCACTTGCCCCTCATGATATGGTCTAGACATGCAGTTTTCATTGCTGTGGTTGTTGGTTCACTGGTAGGTGCAGTATTGCCTATCTCTAGGCTCCATGTTCCTTCCCCTACCTCTTCATCAGGATTGATTTGATTGTCTTTGAGCCTCATATCCAACTTTTTCGTACGCCAAAGAGGGAACCGCATTTAGCGTGCAGTGGCTAATGCTTGGCTTGAAGTAGGAGCTAATGTATGTCCTGCTTAGGTCCATTACTGGTTTACCAAGTGTGATATAGGACCTCGCCGTTGTCCTGCTCAGTTCTTTGTTGACAATCTCACTCCTCATCATCTCTACCAAGGCATCATAAGAAGTGAGATTCTTTTTTCGCACATCCCTCCAAAATAGGATGTTCATGTTGAGGCCTCCTCTTAGAGCAGAAAGGGCCTCTCTATCCGTAACTTACTCACTATAAGTCATCTCATCCGTGAAGTGAGCCAAGTAGCTTTTCAAAGTCTCACCTACTTGTTGCCTCATGTCCTGTAGCCTTTGGATGGGGCCTCGCCTTCTTTGCTAGACAATGACTGATTTAAAAAGGCCTTTTTGAGGTCTGGCCAGCTCTTAATACTGTCGGCTAGGATACAGCTATACCAAATCTCTGCAGCTCTAGTTAACGTGAGATTGAAAGCTTTATACTTTAACGCTGGGAAAGCTCCTCGTAGAGACATATGAATCTTATAATTGTTGAGGTGCTTCGCCAGATCACCCTTCCCTTCATACTTAGGTATTTTTAGTGGCACGAAGTGGCTTGGAACTGGGGCGCTTCTTAACTCTTGAGAGAAGGGCATACTTTCGTCATCATCATCTAACTCAAAGGATCTATATGGATCGTCAAAATTATTTTCCTTTGCTTGGTAACGAGGGGGTTGTAACGTTTCCGCTTGATTTCTCAAGTTCGCCTCGTCTCTTCTCTCTCGCCTATTTCTAGGTGGAGGGCCCCCCTAAAGTTCATACTCTTGATGTTGATCCTGCTCCTTCAGAGCGGGGGAAGGTTGGTGGGACCTATTTCTAGGCCTTGATGGTCTGATTCTATCAAAAACACTGGTGGATCTTTAGGGTTATCATTCTTGGGCATATTCTAGGGGGAAGTTCCCTTCCTGTGGCACGTTACCACTGGGTCGGCTAGTAGCATAGTTGGTGGAGGTGTCCATTTCTACCTCTCTCTCTGCTGGACTGATCTCCCTTCTATGTGTTTAGGGATAGGCAGCCGTGTTATTTTCCTCGCCTTCTTAGGGAAACACTCCCTGCTGAGGCATTTGGTATCCCACCTGCTGGTACATCTGCAAGAGTAGCTATTGCAAGGTAGCGTTCTGCTGGGCCATGTTTCTCATATTTGTAGCCATCTCCCCTAATTTCCTGGCTAGGCATGCGGTGGTACCGCCTCGCCTGTGTTGGTGGTGGGAACAACGTACGTTCACATTGTTTGGAGGACCTCTTCTTCAGAGGCCTTCTGTTGTCTGTTTCTATCTTGTAACCCCTAGTGGCTAGAACTTATAATGTGTATTTAACTTGGAGCTAAAAATAGTTGTTTTAGGTGCTTTCTCTTTGCAACAGTTCTTTCTTCAAAAATTAGGCTCTTCGTTAAGGTTCTGCCCTTAATGACCTTTACCATAAGAATGTTCGTGGTTATAATGTCGAGTTTCCCACAGACAGCGCCAATCTGTTGACCCCTAAAAATGTTCCGATGAGGTGGCCAACAGATCCAAGGCCTCTCGCGTCCACGCAAGCTGGATTCATCCGATAGGAGTGGAGTTGGTCGCGCGTACTCTGACGATCAAGTCAATTCGAGAAGTAATTATGGGTGTGAGAGAGTTTAAAACGTGAACCTCCAATAAAAGAAAGGGGTTGGCTTTGGGAGACGAATAAATAAAGGAGTGGTAAGAATATAACTTTAAGAGTCTAAACTTGCATTACTTTTGAATGACACTAGATGTGAGCTTTTATACCTGGGCTTGGTGGACAAGGACCGTTAGATGGCAATGCTCGTTGCCCCATCCAAATGACTGGCCTTTCTTATCATAGGCATCAATCAGTCGTAGCCTTAAATGCAACCTAGCTTGTGGCCCTAGACTTGACCAAACAAATGGCGGCGACGGCGATGACAGTGACAGGTCTTGTCAATCACATACTACAAAATTTGCTTAAGATCTCCTCGTCGTCTTGCTTCGGACCGGCTCTTCCCACAAGGTTTGTGTGTAATGTTGTCGGCCAACTTCTTCTACACAAGATCGCTCAAACTTCTTAAAAAGGGTCATCGGTGTGGACTGGTTCGGCCCATCAAAGTACTGAATGCGGGGTCCTCGAACCGCTCCTCACGTACATTCATTGGGGCCACATATGGGTCCTAGTTTCGCAAGGCGTAACATCTATCATTTTGTCATAGTCTTCTTCCTCACAACTGTTAGTCTATCGTTAACTTGATGTTTACTTCCCTTGCCATCATATGAATGATGATCACCATTGGCTCTAATATATCATCGAGCTGGCCCCTTTGTTGAATAGCCAGGGAGATCGATGTGGTGCAAGAGATCGAATTGAAGGAGATTGATTCGGTGTAGGAGATCGATAGAGTGAAGGAGTGCATGGAGATGGAGCTCTCCATTCGATAGGATAACACTCCTACATAAATAAGAAAGTTGACAGTTAATACATTTAAATGACATTTCACAAAACAAAATTTAAAGTACAGGTAATAGATCATCTTGATTAGGCAGAATAGACACATCCTACATGTAACCATCAACTTAACATGGACCTTGAGCTTACATATTAACATTTCAACAAGTCAGCCGGCATTTATTGAGTCCATAGACATACATAAAATATAAAATGCAAATACAATACTCACTAAAGGATCATCAAGTATAACGGACACATCTCTGGCATTCTTGATATCTAGTCCTTTCCAATGATGCATACAATGGCACTTCGTGTCCTTCTTTCTCATTATTCGCTTGTCAGCCAGAGTCGGGATAGCTTCGTATGCCCATATCTGTAACACGTACAATTATTACATACAAAAATTTAATAAAATAGTAAAATCATAAGGTTTAACATTTACTAGCATGACCAATGGAAAGTCATATGCATTATATTTGAGGCTTTTGACGACTTGTGCATCAGTTGGCCACTCCTGAACACATGCAACGTATCCATAAAACATATTCAACCCCATAGATAGTTGTTGAACGTATCAAGGTCATCAATAACATCCAACGAAAAAAGATCAATCAATGTCTTACAATGTTTGCACCATTTATTTTATGTTCCTTGTCTTGTTTATTAACAAATTATATGCTCCCACATCAATTTGGTATCAAAGCAAGTCACTTTCCTTTGAATATAGTCTAGATTCATCTGGAAAAATAATTCTTATTTTGCATGTGATTGATGAGGAAAAGAATCAAGGAGGTTAACAAAGTTATTTTAACCTATTGAACTTTTCGTCTTCCAAAAGTGCCATACTGCTAATGTTAGGAATTTACAATAAATTATTTTTCAATTCCTACCACGGATCTTCTTTGAGTTTAGATAGAAACTGTGTTTAGAATAATAACTTTGATAAATTCTACAAACTCATTTGCCGATTCTCGAACTCGAATAATCACGGTCTGCATTCCAAGCTCCAATTAATTAATTCGGACCTATAATTCGGACCTATTAATAAGCAACTCAATTAATTAATTACTCAACACTTGTCAATTAATTAATTGATAAATCTTATTCTTCCGGTTCTCTTTTGTGTGTGAACCATTAGGTTTTCGATCACGGTGTCTAACGACGTGAATTATTATTTTGATCTAATCAAACTTGATAAATTAAAATACCCCTTCTAATTTATCATCAATTCACATCCGTCATCCCAGATTGACATCTAGCAATATGTCAGGGCAATACATGTGACGGGAAATGTCATGTAGTGTGACAAAACCAAACTTGTTCGTTTACCGTGAAACTATAATCATTTGGTCAATATCATCCGATCAATTATGAGATATGGATATATGACGGGAAACTATAATCATTTCGTTAATATGATCCGATCAATTACGAGATATGGATATGTGTCAATCTCAATTATGAATCATATATTTTATCCCACTGTTAAGTCAATGTAAGTCGAAAACTCATTTTTGACTTATGAGTTCACTTTGGCCAATGATTTCATTATCAACTTAAATGGATAAAATGTAGATCATAATCTCTTATTATCTAAGAGTGATAAATCTTCTATTGACCATTCACAACCTTCATATGATTCTTGACATACCCGAACGATGATGTATTAATTACCCTTGGCAGAGCAACATCCAACATCACCAAAGTATGACTGTCCTCATATAAGGTACTATGATGACCTCAAGTCAAAGGACCAATTTCACTACCGAACGTTAGAGATTAACGACTAACACTCAGATAGTTATCCATGTGGAATCTCCCAGCGGGTCTCCAATATTTTGTTCTATAACAAAACATCCACGTATTCATTCAAATGTCACCACACTTTAGCTTGTGAGATCAGCTACTTACTTCACAAGTAAGAAATGCCACACGTAATGGTCTATCTGTAATAACGATATCCGTATCTCAT
>CAIGRT010013781.1:0-10142 GCA_903798405.1 Fraxinus platypoda
CCAACTCAACCCTACCGACACATAATTGGGTTGGGTTGGATTGGGTTTCAACATTTACATGGGTTGGGTTGGGTTGGATTTCGAACAAACCGACAATGTTGGGTTGGGTTTGAGTTTGGGTTGAGGCAAAAACCGACCCAACCCAACCCACGCCCACCCCTAATGAGTTTCATAAATTTATAACTGCATCATGTCACTTTTTTCAAAAGTAACAGTCGTGTGTCTTCAAAACATTCAATTCATTCCTGACATTTTGATAGTGTCATGACTCTATGCACAATGAAACAACTATATTTGATACTTTGTGACCTTCTAATTAAATAGTGATACAACATGTCGCTTTCAAATAGATAACTTTAATTCATATCCAACTCTTAAAATGTAGGATTCAAGACCTGAATATTAGTTAAAATGTTTCTATAAACTTAAGTAAAAAATTCATAGATAGTGTGATCTTCTTCTTAAAAAATGACAAAGTACATTTCTAGCGCAAAGCAAAGCTTTAATTCATATTTACATTTTCACAAACACCTTGCATACATCTCTCTAATTGATCTATTTCATTTATACTAATCAGAATTAAATATTCATGTAAAGCTATGATTAAAAGTTATAAAAAGAGAAATATGCATCACTGCAATTTCAGTTAACAATCGTGAAGTGAAACCATAGAAATAAGATAACTAAGCAGATTATATAGCAATAAAAGACATGGAAATAGAGATACCTACTACTTTTACACCTATAGTAGAGTTTAAAATATAAATTAACACCGACAATGAGAAAATATATAAAGAGTTTAAAATATATATTACATAATGAAACAGAAATTAGATGTGAAACTAATACCAAAAATTGAACATTTACACTTCGAAAAAGTTAGAATTTAAAAAAAAAAAAATGGAAAAGAAATAATTATTAACTGAAATTAGAGATATGGAGTTTATTATTTTTGACAAATTGAAATCGAGATGAGTTTCGATGTCATCTTCTGATTGCTCCTTTTTTATAGTATCGATTTTAGGCATTTACGGAATCCAATTTTGGATGATTTTTTGAATAGTGTTTTTTAAAACTATTCACCCCATGTTTGGATATTTACTATGGAGCTATTCTGAACATATCTTGTATGAATTTTTTACTCATAAATAAAATTTTACTTAATAAGTAATTTTTTACATATAAGTTGATTTTTAACTTAAAAATTAAATCCATGTTCGACAATTATTAATTGAAAACTCATTTTTTTTACATACTCATTTTCAATCACATTCACACAATAAAATATTTTACACGTAAACACAACTTTTCCATACTTTTTTTTGCCACATTCTCCTAAAAATCACTATTCAAAACATTATTTTGGCCAAATAATGACCATCAAATAAGGGCTAAAATATTTACTTATATTTAATTTTTGAGTTATAAATAATATTTATTTATAACTAAATTTTAAAATTAATTTTGTACTAAGTTAATTTTTACTTATAAGTGACTTTTTATATTTTAGAAGTAAATCTTTATATTTAAAAGTAGTATTTTTATCTTATAAGTAATTCTTTACTTATAGGTAACTTTTTTTAGTTATAAAGTAATTTTTTTTGCTTATAAATATTTTTTTTAGTTATTGTATTTTTATTTACAAGTTATTTTGAACAAAATATGTGGATTGAAAATAATTATTTTATAAATAATAAAATTTAGAGAGAATTTGAAAAATGGCCAAAATTCATCAATTTGTTGGATTGAGAAATACAATCAAGATTAGGTTATTAACTTGTTTAAGTTAATCCATCAATTTCTATAATCCATCTTCAAAAAATAATAACTATTTGAGAAAACAAAACTACACATCAATTTCTATAATTAACACAAAACTATATGTTTATTAGTAGAAAAATTATTATTTTGTAACTTAAAAAAAGTGAAGAAAAAATTGTTTATACGTACAAGTAAACTGTTCTTAGTGAAAACAGATGAAGTCGTGTTTATTTGGGTTATACAGGGGAAGAATTGGTCCATGAAGAGAAGTCGTTAGTTGAATTGATGGCTTTGTTTTGTCCCACATCGGTTACTAAATTCAGGGAGGAGGGAAGCAACGGCTTTAAAAGGGCTGCCCATTACCGTAGCAAAGCACGCAGCCGTGCGATGAGCACAAAGCGAACTATTCTTTCGCCTTTTACTAAAGAATACCGTGTGCTCGTCGCAAATTCAGCGGCATACGCATATTTTTGGAAGGGTCTCTCCTACTGGGAGTGCCCCCAACAATTCTAGTCCAAGTATTTCTCTCTTAGTGCCCTTAGGAATGTGTAGTCACTGTTGTTTTGCAAGATAGAGACTCATTTTAAAGCTTCTTTAAATTTGTGTACTCCGGACTGAGTTTTTATGTTTTGGAACTTTGAAGAGTGGAAGAGAGCAGTGAAGTAGCCATGGTATAGGAGTTTTAAGGGTAGGCAAATTTGATTAAATTTCAAGCTAAGTGGAAAAGGGAGAAGTGGTCGGCACAGGAGTGGAAGGGATGAAGCTAGTGAATTGAAGAACTCATTTTTGACATGAGTAAAATAAGAAGCCTGTATGCTGGGTTTCCAGTTTCAAGCTCAAAAAGCATTCAGACCTGAAATTAAAAATGAACAGAGATTTTCAATTCAAGGGGTCGGATGCTTATCTTTAGAGGCATTCACCAGTTGAGCAATACATAAACGTGGTTAACACTCTAAAATCCACTGGCGGGGTCCAAAGTGTTATGAGTACATCAATATACCAAGTATCGAATCAGAATTCCTCTTCCATGATCCGTCGATGCAAACATCAACCGCTATGAAATGGATTGATTTCTCTTCAACAAATGAGTGCTTAGGCCATAAAATATTTCTAGATCCCAAATAGACCCAATGCTATATGTGCCCCAACTAATCCTTCGTAACTCCAAATCCCCAAATTTGTT
Organism: Fraxinus platypoda; assembly: GCA_903798405.1. Classification (NCBI taxonomy): domain Eukaryota; kingdom Viridiplantae; phylum Streptophyta; class Magnoliopsida; order Lamiales; family Oleaceae; genus Fraxinus; species Fraxinus platypoda. The sequence continues at coordinate 2,945 of CAIGRT010013781.1, forward strand.
ATAGTTCCTCCTGTGATACTCCATATTCCCTTGTGAATTGGTTAATCCTAAATGAGTCGTACACGTGTCGGACAAAACAAGTCTTGATTGAATTTGAGTTTTCCATTAGAAGGGATCCGCACATGTTATGCAATACTCTCATGAATACTTTACTGGTATAAAAAATTCTCGTCTAATTAAGATAAGATTATATGTCGTTTGACAACCATTAATTTATTTTATGGTTTGCTACATGATCATTTTCAACCACACATTCACACAATAAAATATTCTATACGTATACCAAAAAAATTTCTCTACTTTTTAACCACACATTTTTCTAAAAATCACTATTCAAAACTCTTTTTTTCTACAATAATAGTTGTCAAACAGGCTCTATAATTGTTTATCATATATCAAATATGATTTTTAGTTTTCTACTTAAAATATTTTAGAATCCTACGTTAAAAGAAACTAAAACATCTTTTTTTTTTGTCACTATAAATAGAGTCTTTCATTCGATGAAATGGTCATGAATTATCTTTACGTGAGACTTGAATTTCTCTTGTAGTTTCATCTGATATTAAAATTTTGTGTGTGTGTGTGTGTGTGTGTGGGTGGGTGGGGGGGGGGGGTTGAGATTGGTATTTGGGTTGCTTTAAAAAGGCTTTTCATTTAGTGGAAGATTTCTACCTCTTTAAACCAGGCATGGGCATAAACTCTTCACAAAGACCTCAAAATTCAAAGGCCTAAACCATCACGTGTCACCATCTTATGGAACACGCATCTGAAGTAGAATCGCATTCCAGGGCGACTCCAGCGTTCTCCAATTATTGGGCCAACTCGAATGGATCTCATCATTGGGCCGCCTCATTCATTTGCTCTTGGGGGCATCCTTCATTTGAGCAGAGCCCAATTACGAAGCACAAACCCACACTTTATTTAGGCTATTTACTTTGATGACTAACGAGAAAAGACCTTTCCAATTTGGGGTCTACAACATGATTACACTCTCTTTCTCTATCTTCAAGTAGCTATGTTCTCAACTCTACTGTGAAAGCACAGCAAAGAGTAACTCAATGGCCACGATTAGAATAAGCAAAGAAAATAATGCATAACATAAATTCTGAAGGAAATGAGTCGAATTACTTGTCCCTCGGTCATCTAGTACTGCTGGTCATCTCCTCTATCAAGATACAAAAAGAGGTTCTTGTTCACATGGAACACAAGACACATCTCATGTTTTTTCCAAATCTAAAAGCATGGCCTTTGCACCAACACTTCACTACAGTTATGGTCAAGAGAAAGGATGAGAAAGCTATAATGAACATAGCATTCAAAAGGCGAAATAGATACCAAATTGCTCAAGTTTCACTGCCTCGGAAATTTGTCCAAACAAAAGAGAGAAAAAAAAAACAGCAACTTAATCAATGCAAATGTAAACTAAACACTAGCAAACTCAATAAGCAAAGTACTTCAACTAGTTTTGTTTCTCCATAAGGTCGTTGCTTATAAGAAAGATCACCCTGCCGGATCATCGATCCACATACAAAGTGTAACATCTCAGATTCTCAGTAAAACTTGTACACTTCACTGTATATGAATCCTTACACCATCCCATGAAAGCCAGCAGAATCCAGGAGTACTGCTTTGATTTGGTCTGGATTGAGGTCTTGACCTTCCTTGCATTGCTGAAGACAACATTGGTAAAGAAAAAAGTCAGAAAGAAAAAGACAATGTCAATGACAAATCAGTAATCAAAGTACCTCATAGGGATAGTATCCCACCCCCACGAGGTGGAATTTTTTTGTTTTTCTTTAGGAAAAACTAATTAAAATATAAATATTCTCATTTCATTGAATCGGAGACTCAGTACAAAGTAAAAACTTATCGCAGGTTTACTTTCACGAATGTGATCGTTATGGATGTATTGACAACACGATCAAGTAGAACTGAGTTCTATAAGGAGATCTAAAAATATACTATCTCAATGCATCTAGTGGGCCCAATTGTTTTGGTAATGCCAGTCCCAAGAAGGGGGAGAGGGAAGGAGTGTTCTATAAATATACTGTTTTTTTATTTTTTACACAGATAAAAGTTCTAATCTCCAAAATACTGATTGACTAATGGGAAAAAGACTCCAGCTTCAATGATTTCTCTTGCACCCAATTGTTTTGTGATGTAATTAATCTTCCTATTATCTTTCTAGCATGGTATTATCTTTCTATAAGGAGCACTACTACACTAATTTTACACAAAGATAAAAGTTCTAATGCATTAATTGATTAATAGGCAAAATATTTCGGTCTCAGAGCATCTCCTTGCGCCCAATTGATGGGGGACAATATTAATTTCTCTATTATCTTTCTAACATAGTATTGTTTCATAAAAGGGGGAGGGGAGGAGTGTTCTACAAAAATACAGTTTTTTACACACATAAAAGTTCTGATCTCCAAAATATTGATTGACTAATGGGAAAAAGATCTCCAGTCTCAATGAGAAACTTGTGTGCCCAATTTTTGGTGACGTAAATAATCTCCCTATTATCCTTCTAGCATCGTATTATCAATCTGTAAGGAGCACTATAACTACACAAATTTTTACACAGATATAAAAGTTTTAATTCATTAATTGATTAACGTGATAAATATTTTGGTCTCAGTGCGTCTCGTGTGCACAATTGATGGGATGAGAGAATTAATCTCCCCATTATCTTTCTAACGTAGTATTGTTTCAGGTACCATGTCTGGGAAGGGGGAGGGGGCAGGGGTGTTCAAATTTGAAAGAAAAAAAGCTTACCTCAGCTCGAAAGATATCCAATGCAAACCCATTGAAACAGCTAATCACAGCTTGTTGAATGTCTAGGCCAAGATTGTCCAGAGCCATCATAGTGGAAAGCAAAAGGCCTGGTCTGCGCCCACAAAACATGTGAATATTTACAGCTCTCCCTTCTCTTATCCTTACCTCAACCTACAAATATGGATGCACTATTCATTAACTTCAAACATGCTCCACAAGAAAATAACCAATCCCAATAGGACTTCTCATCATAAATACTCAAGAATCAAACTTAAAAAACAGTCAAGAATAAACGTGTAAAATTAACAAAGATTAGAAAGTTTGCAATTAAATTAATGAAGTCACCCTTGTGGATTGTCCCATTGGGCTAGATAATGGACTAGCAAATGCACTTGGGTATAGTTCTTCCTTGATACGGCAGGAAAGGCCCGGTGTTGTAGGCGTCAAAGGATAGACATTCAAGAGTGGAGACAATGAAGAGCTAGAAGGGGTGGACTCCAGTTCACTATGGAGGTCATTGATCTTCTGCAGCAGTTCCTTTAAATACTCGATCGCGTCCCCTAGGATTGAGGCCCTGTCCATCTATCAACGCAGAAGAAAGACATAGGTGCAAAAGCAGTTCAGAGGGCAGTAAATTCAAGGCCACAAAAGATCGATATCCTTCCTTTCTTTAAAAGGAAGCAACAAAGATAATATTAGAATGATTTCCAAAATACATTTCTGGTAATTCATCTCATGACCTAGACATATAGCATATCCATATATCCATGGATCTTAAAAATGATATTTCTGTAACTACGTAATAATTTAAAAAATCAGAAACATAAATTAAGTACGCTTAAATTGCTTCCTCTAAGTGAAGTGCTTACAAGTCTTTTGTAAGGCTTTGATCTGAAGTAATTGTAGATAGGAAGGGACTAACGTAGCTCCATATATGCATGTGCCTAATGTGTGCATGTCCATGAACTGTGAGTTAAGTAGATGTTTAGGAAGATGTTAAACTAAGGAGTAAATTTTCCAGGGAGACAAGCATGCCATGGGTTTTTGGTATGAACTATGGGTTATTCAACCTTATTAGGAAATGCATGAAAAACATAATCTTGAATTTATTTTAGTAATTACTCAAAAGGAAAATAATAAATGTTATCACAAGTATTTTCAAGAAGTAAATTAGGAAAATCCATATATAAGAAAAAGCATCCCACTAGTATCTAAAAGATGTGGTATTCTTATTTTTCATGATTTTAATGTAACAAAATAAAAAATAACAATAACCCAAGAGCATTGAAAGATTTTAAAATTTAAGTTCTAGATAGCGTGCGAGACACGAGCATCAGATACTAGCTAGAATTTAATGTGCAAGACGCGTGCTCTAGAAACTAAAGTGCATGACTCATGCACTAGAAACTAGTGTGCAAGATACATGCATCAGAAATGGTTATCTTAAGCTAGAACGACTAAGAAAATGAAAAGAAAAAAAAGAAAGAAAATTCGAAAGAGAAGAAATAGGCAAGTGTGAAAAGGATAGTAAATAAGGCTGAGGCCTGAGGCTGGTTAAAAGGTTTCAGAATTGCAAATTTTATTATCTTGTTCAAAATGTCGCTGAAGAAGTAAATTCTAGTGTTTCATTATTTTAATTTAGTAGCTTTCAAATGAATCTGAACTGTGGTCCTAAACTCACTACACATTTTGGAACTGACTCACTACACATTTTAGAATCAGTTCATAGACTTCATGTGAGTAATTTAATGCTATCATACGAATTTAATGCGCATGCTGTTCGAACAAATATGCATATCAAAATATTGCGACTCATTGAACCAATTTTAAAATTTGAATGAAAAAAAAATACAAAGAACAAAGAATGGATGAATGTGAACGACTAAAACATGTCGATAACTATAAGCTATAATTCACAAGAAATTTCTGTAAAGAAATCCATACCTTGCTAATCTTTGGTACAACAGACCTCAGCACGTAAAGCCGGTCATTGAGCTTCTTCCTCCGTCGCCTTTCAGCCATCAAATTCTTCGCAGGAAGCCCCTTCTTCTTACCCTTGTGATCTCCACCACCACCACAGGTGACAGTGCTATTAACATTCGAGCTACTTCCACCATTTTTACCACTCTCTTCCACCTTATAGATAGCACTATTCTCCAGAAATAGATCATCAGTGTCATAATTCAAATTGGACCCATCAATGCTAAAATCCTCCCCATCATCCCCGCTACTGTTTTTCCTCTTCCTCTCATTTACATCACTAAATTCCCCCTTCTTGTCATAGCCTTCAAGGCTAGTAGAACTTCGAGAATGATTGATTTCACCACCTAAACCCAAAGCCCCCAAATTGCTGACACTCCCACTATCAAGATTCTTCCTTAGAGCAGCCCTTTTTTGAAAGAGTGTGGGTTGTGATCCAATTGAAGCAAAACCATCAAGTGCCTTCAAAATCTTAGACCTATTAAGTAACAATGGATTCCCATCCATGGAACCCTCTCCAAATCCCATTACTCCAAAACCCCCACTGGATTGAGGCTGTTGAAGCAAATTATTAGTTGAAAACTGATGATTAGAGCTCCAACTAAGAGTGCCCATTTGGGATTGAGTACTTAAATCATTAGAACCATTATTCAGCATCCCAGTTCCCTGATTGAAAGCACTTTCAAGAAACCCATGATCACGACCCAAATCAAATGTCCCCTCTAAAAGATTGCTGTGAATTGGATTCATTAGTGTTGATTTTTGTGGCAGAAAATAGTTTAACTGATGAGATAGATCCAAAGAATTGAGAACGGAAGCAGATGTTGGTGAGCATGAAGCAGAAGAATCCACTTGCTGTAAAACCGGATGATTATTATCAGCATCAGTAAACTTGGGTGAAAAAGAGATGTTACCCAGGTCAAGATGACTGCCGCCATGCATGTCTATTTCATGGCTGTTGGCCGCGGTGGGAGTGGCGGTGACCGACATGTACCAGCCGGCTTCATTTTCAGCTTCGATCATAGATTTAAATGAAGAAAGTGAACCAAGTTCTGCATCATCTTTATTCTCCATACCGCCATTGTTATTGTTTTGAGTCCATAAATTTGTTTCTTCTACTTCTTTGTTTCTATCCATCCACGGCATACTATTAGTTCTTGACAACATTTCTTCTCCCCCTCTCTTAAAATTCTTGAAAATATATTGATGGGCTGGCTTAAATAACTCCTTTTGATATATATAAAGAGGAGGAGGTGGTGTGGGGCGTTAAAAGAATGGAGAAAGTGAAATGGCTCTATGCCTTTACCAGAAGAGAGTTCTTCTATGGGTGAGGCAATGTGATAGATAACAGCAAAAGCTTCAAATATAACGTTTTCATGGCTGCTGTCTAATCATTACATTGTTGAATGGGGGTGGTGTGGGGTGGCGTGGGGGTGGGGGTGATGTGCATGTATTATGTGCGTGTATATGTATAAATGATGCATTTATATGTGCATTATATGGCATTTTTTATGGAATTTATGAAGTGAGTTTGTTGGAAAAAGTACACTTACTACTTCTTTTTGTTTTCTTCATATCTCAAATTAGGATGTAAGACAATAAGAGTAATCATTAAATACAGCTAAGTTTGTGAGATGGCGACAAATTGAGAGCGTTCGTCACGCAATCGTGAACACAGCTAAATTTGTGAAAAAAAGATACGCTGGGAGCGTTTAGCACGCAGTGTTGAACATGATTTAGTTTGTGAGAAGAAGACGAGTCGGAAATGTTTAGTAAGCAGTATTGAATGACATTATACGTTTTAAATAAAATTTGAACTTTTTTTTTTAATTATGAATTAAGATTTTATACTTGTTTCGAGATTAGTAAAAAACTAAAGAAATGCGAAAAAGTAGAGTTCATTGTCATTTTTAATGAATAACCTTAATATGAGAATTATATTCATTGATTGTTGCATATTTTCACTGTGCATAAGAAGATTAGATGATGATCCATGCTTCAAATCAGTAGAGAAATAAGATGGCATAGTACAAAGTACAAACATGAAGCTCAATTTACTTTGGTATGACGGGACTCAATAAAGTTCAATAATTCACTTTACGAAATGTAGCATAATAGATTTTTGTAAGGCACTGTTTCGCCTTTATTTTTAAAATTTATTTTTCTCCAAATCATCTTTAATCACAGTCTTCTAATAAAATAATATTGCGGTGCACCCATAATTTCTCCTACTTTTTAATCGTTTTTTCTCCAAAAAATTACTTACAACAAAGTTTAGAGCTTGTTTGGGAAGGATTACAATTCAATTAAAATTGAAAATATAGCCGTTATTGGGTCTCACTCGTCTAATAAAAGTCAACTCCAACGGTTATATTTTCAATTTTAATCTGATTTTAATCCCTCCCAAACAAGCTCTTATTCTAAAAATATCTCTACCAAA
>CAIGRT010013784.1:0-33278 GCA_903798405.1 Fraxinus platypoda
AAGCTAAAAAATGAAATTTATTGCTCAAGTTTTACTGGTAATCAGAATACCATCTTATTGAATAAACTTAAAAAAAAAATCATTTGTTTGGAATGGTTTGAATGTATAAGCTAATTTTTTCTCCTCATTAAGTAAAATAAACAAACTTATAAGGCTTCAATAGTGTAAAAAATAAATCCTAAAATTCATCAAAATACAATTAAAAGATTGGAAATTTCAACTAACTATTGCAGTTGGACTATTGCAGTTGAAATTATATAAATATCTCCTTCAAAGCTTTATCTTACATCCATTAAATCTTCACCACTTACACAAGACAATGTTCAGATTGCATTTCCAACAACTAATTACCCAAAAGTCAATAGACCCAGAACCTCAATATAGTAGAACACTCATCAGATCAACTAAAAATCGATATCCCTAGAAATTCAACGCAGTATATTAAAACTCAAAACGTATTCATTAGGCAAACATACATAATATATCAATGATTGTAAACGTTTTGTACACAGAAATATGAGAACTGAGTGAGAATTGAACCTGACTCGAAGAACTTCACGGTGCCACTGAAAGAGAAAAGTGAGAGACAAAGAGTGAGAATTGAAAAGATTTGAGTGGAAGAATGAATTAGAAGATATTTCTTAGAAGAGATGTGTAGAAGATATTTATATAATTTCAACTGCAATAGTCAATAAAGATGGCTATGTACTGTAGCAAAATCATAGTGGAAACAGGCAAGTGTAAAAATTCGTGTGACAAAAATGAATAGTAAATGAGGGATTGCCTCTTTTAAGAGACGGAGGGATATTGCGTGAAATGAGAAAAGTTGTATCAAAAGAGAGACAAAAATAAGGGGCTACCGTTGAGACCCGTTACCGTTGTGTCCATAAATGTCTCAAAATCCAACCAAGTGTCGTTTCACCCCAACTCCATATTTCTCTCTCTCCATTTAAATTCTCCCTCTCTTCCACAGTTCCACCTCCTTCACAATCACCCACCCCCTCCGCCAGGTAACACCATATTATTCATATTAATTCATTTGAATTTTCTTCTACTTTCAACTTAAGCTTCATCATCGTCCATCATTCATCAATCACACGCACATGTACATGTTGATAAGGTTAAATCTTACCGAATAACGATGAAATATACATATGACGTATAAGAGTTTTAGTGTGATTATTAGGAGAAGAAAAAGCTCGTTTAAAAAGATGAAGATTGAAATGTTTAATTTCTCTATCATTTCTTAGATTTAGATTTATATGTGAAAAAAAAATTATTTTCACAATTAATTGCACGCAGAAAATTGCTTTTTATTCATAATTATAATGCAGCTATACGTTCACATAGATGTTCGTAAAAATGACTATTATATGTTTTTGATTATTAATCTTGTGAAAATTCATTTTTCAGAAGTGGAGGTGAATACATAGAAAGAATGAGAGGAGATAGCGTCACCATGGGATTGCACAAGTGATTAATTGAAATAGCGAGAGACTCGTAAATTTATTGATAGAGCAAACTTTGATTTAGAAAAGATGTCGTCGAACGTGGGGAATGAATCATTAGGGCAGCAATCGACGCTGACGCGACGACCATCGCGTAGCGCCGCCAACACTGTATTCTCCATGGAGGTGTTTGACAATGAGGTCGTCCCATCATCACTCCAATCAATTGCCCCTATCCTCCGTGTAGCCACTGAGATCGAGGCTGATCGTCCTCGTGTTGCATACCTGTGTACGTCCAAATATGCACCTTTAATACACAACACATGCACATGTGCCCACATACTATACAAGCATAAATGTAAACATTTGGCATCGCTTCTATTAAGGTAGATTATACGTTGGATCAAAAACATTGATAAGAAAAAGAGCAATTCTTTTTGTCTTATATATATATATATTAATATTAAGCTCTTGTTTGATCATCTTCTTTTACAAAATACATTTTTCTCATTCTTCTTTTCAATTACACGTAATTTTTCAATAAAATAATATTACACGCAAATTCAAAATTTTTCCTTATTTTTTAATCATACATTCTTCATCAATCTACTATTTTAAAATACATTCTATATAAAAAAAAAAGGGAGTCAATCAGGCGCTAAGTACAAAACATGATGTTAAAATACTTATTAAGAATTCAAAGATTTTATCGGTCAAATTTATTTTAATTCTTCGTATTTGTCTCAATAAGAGCACTTCAGAATAAATATTTTTTTTCTTTCCAAAACATGGAAAAAATAATTTTATAAATAAATAAATTTTTAATTTTATTGAAAAGCTAAATTTTACCCATAGCCGTTTGGTACCAATTAAAATTGAAAATATAATCGTTATTGAGTTCACTCCTCTAATAAAAGTCAACAATAACGACTGATTTTCCAATTTTAATTCGATTTTAATATCTGCTTTTAAGTAACTTAACGTTTTACTTACCATTGCCTTTTTGAGCATTATGTACGTTGCTCTGGCGCCATTGTTAAGTAAACACAAATTACGAACTGTTTTGCTGTTCTTTACGCTCTGAAGGTTGCACCTTGCTTTGGAAGAAAATATAAAGTTTCGCTGGAAAGAGTTTAACGGAAAAAAAAATTCCCTATAATTTTGATTGTTTTTCAAGAAATGAATTTTTGATACAGGTCGATTCTATGCGCTGGAGAAGGCGCACCGACTGGACCCAAGCTCCAGCGGCCGTGGTGTTCGTCAGTTCAAGACTGGCCTCCTTCAGAGATTAGAGAGGGTATGCAGTTATGTTTATATAATCGGCTTGGCTTTTTGAGTGATTTCATGGATATTAATTTCATTTCCCTCTTTATTCCTTTACTATTATGCACGTTTGTTTGGGTTCCAAGAATCTGGCTGCTCTTCTGAGTTTTTAGGCTGATCAAATTGATGGTTTCACATTTTCGAGCCCCAATACTATATTGAGTATTGGGTTAATCTTTTCAAATTTTGTGTATCTTTTTGATAGAACAGTGTTCCTTTTGAGGCTTTATAGCTATTCGATTTTCTAGTTTTTTGATAATTCTCATTGTTTTATCTTCAAGTGTGTTTGTTTTGTGTATACCAACAAACTACGTGAAAACTATCGGTGGCTTCTCAATGAGGTATTCGGTGGTGAATGAGAGTTGTTTATTTACGTAAATGACTGAGAGTTAAGATTTACTAATAGAAATGAGTTTCTTGGATAGCTGGATTGTGAAGGTATTGGGGATTTAAATATGTTGAGAAGAGGTGAGAAATCCTCTTTGCTTTTAATTCTGTTCTTTTGAAGAATTTGGCTTCTTCTAGTTGTATATTTCTGTTTCTTTATATATTTTTAATATTCATTCATTATGTTTTGAAAAAAAAAGTCAATTGATTTCAAAAACTGTTCTCGATGTAACTTGTAAGGCGAACTCTTCATATGAAACCTTCCGGAATCAAATGAAAATAACAACCAAATGATTAAATGTCTGGCATGAAATGTGAAGTGGACAAAGGTGACTTTTTGACATAGAATTTATCCTGGACTGTTTTAATTTATATGAAATCCAAGTTATATTTTTCAAGGATTAACTTGATGGAAAACTCTCATGCAGGATAATAACTCAAGTCTTCCTGCTCGGGTCAAAAAGACTGATGCTCGGGAAATTGAGAGCTTCTACAAACAATACTATGAGAAATATGTTGTGGCACTTAGCAAGGGGGAACAAGCGGATAGGTACTGGAAACATATTGGTTTTACTGAATCCCTCTTGCTGCGAATTTGTTGAAACATATCTGTTTTTAGGCTCATTATTCTACTGTTATTAACTTTTTTCTAACAGAGCTCAGCTCGGCAAAGCTTACCAGGCAGCTGGAGTGCTGTTTGAGGTGCTTTGTGCTGTTAACAAGACTGAAAAAGTCGAGGAAGTTGCTCCTGAGGTTTGTTTTGACAGTAACTAACTGAATTATACATGTAGAAATTGATGACAGAAAGCTCTTAACAATGTAAAATGTTGGTTGAACAGATTATGGCTGCAGCAAATGATGTCCAAACAAAGAAGGAAATCTATGCTCCATATAACATTCTTCCCCTAGATTCTGCTGGGGCATCACAATCCATCATGCAGCTAGAAGAGGTGCCACACTTGCACTATTCAGCCTCCGGCATGCATATATGACTATGAACATAGAGTTCCTTAGAAAATACTAAGACATTGCACTCTTTATCACTGCCAGGTGAAAGCTTCTGTAGCTGCTTTGTGGAACACACGAGGCTTAAGCTGGCCAGCCTCGTTTGAACAGCAGCGACAGAAAGCGGGGGAGTTGGACCTTCTTGATTGGCTGAGGGCCATGTTCGGGTTTCAGGCATGTCTTGCTGAATAAGATATTGAGATGTTTATCGATGAGAATTGATTCAAATTTTTAGCATAGAAACTTATTGTCACTGGATTGTTTCGATTCTACAGAGGGATAATGTCAGGAACCAGAGGGAGCATTTGATTTTATTGCTTGCAAATATTCATACAAGGCTCATCCCCAAGCCCGAACCACTAAACAAAGTTTGTATTCCTCTATCTCTTTTTTAAACTGAAGGCTTCCTATTACGTGTAGCTGGTGTATTTATTTCCTTGCTGCTGATATTTTACAAGCCTTCCATTCTCTTTTCCGTAGTGATACTTGTTTGATATTCCATGTCTAAACCAATTTTCTGATTTGCTCTCAGCATCTTATTCATAAGTAAATTTGGTGCACGTATATATTTAAACTGGGCTGAAATAAACTTAATATTTATCGGTTTTACTCAGCTTGACGATCGAGCTGTTGATGCACTTATGAGCAAGCTTTTCAAGAACTACAAAACATGGTGTAAATATTTGGGAAGGAAACACAGCTTAAGGTGAGATGATTGGGGTTACTTGTCCTTTATTTGGGTGGTAGACTTGTGTAAAATGCCTATACAATTTTAATGTTACTGAGTTCAGGCTCCTAATGAAAAATATATGAATCTTATTGCTTGTAGGCTCCCTCAAGGCCAGCCGGATGTGCAACAGCGAAAGATACTTTACATGGGCCTTTATCTTCTTATCTGGGGTGAAGCAGCTAATGTCCGCTTCATGCCAGAGTGCCTATGCTACATTTTCCATAATGTGAGTTGTTCATTCATTTTTGTACATTTATTAAAATGAGTGTGAGATATTGTGTACATGTTAAACTCATTAATAAAAACTGTATTTTTAATGCATATTTCTTGTGTTGTACGCATACATGTTCAGATGGCATATGAACTCCATGGTCTGTTAGCTGGTAATGTCAGCATTGTTACTGGAGAAAATATCAAACCTTCTTATGGAGGGGATGATGAAGCTTTCTTGCGGAAAGTTATAACACCCATTTATCGAGTGATTGAAAGGGTAATTTATTTTGCAGATGAATCACACGGTTGTAGGAATCCTTGTCCTTGTTTCATAGATAACATAATGGTGCTTATCATGTTCCAGGAAACCAAGAAGAGCAAAAATGGGAAAGCGCCTCACTCAGCCTGGTGCAATTATGATGATCTGAATGAATATTTCTGGTACTAGAAGTTAAATGTATATAATTCGCTACAAAAATTGAAAAAAGGATGATGGCTTTCTGGCATTCAGTTTCCTGAGAGTAAGATTTGACCAATTCTTTGTAGGTTGTCAGATTGCTTCTCTTTGGGTTGGCCAATGAGTGATGGGGGTGAATTTTTCAAATGGACACAAGATTCAGCAAAGGTAAGATCTACTCCGTGCAGAGGTTTTCTCTCATATGAATTAATACTTAGCTAGTTGGCTTAATATGATTGATGTTCCAGGGAAAGCAAGCTCCTCAAAAAAAGCCAGGAACGATGGGGAAATCATATTTTGTGGAAAGCCGGAGCTTTTGGCATAACTTTCGAAGTTTTGATCGTCTTTGGACATTTTACATACTTGCTCTTCAGGTATCTAATTCCAGCAGATAAAAGACTATAGTCGAAATTTCCTCTGCTCCTTTCTTCAGGAGATTGTGCTAATGTTAGGGTTATGCTGTTGCAGGCCATGATTATCATCGCATGGAGTGATGTTTCTATATTAGATATTTTCCGGAAGGATGTCTTGTATGACTTGTCAAGCATTTTTATCACGGCTGCCTTTCTTCGTTTCCTACAGAGTATGTTATTCTTGTTTATACAGCTAAGACAACGGCATCAAGGTTATCAAGTTATTAGTTAGGTTTATACTAAATGCTTGTAAATTTAGCTGATGAGACAGTGAAATATTTTCTAGTTGAACTCATATGGATTTAAGTTTTAAATCTTGAGTTTTAATTCATCATTTGATTGAGAAATAATTTCTCCCCAAAATTTCATATAGGTATGTTGGATCTCATTCTAAACTTCCCGGTGTATCTTAGATGGAAGTTCACTGATGTATTGAGGAACATCCTCAAGATAATTGTCAGCGTTGCTTGGTCCATTGCTCTTCCAATATGCTATTTGCACCAAAACAATTCATTTTCATTTGGCAAGATCAAAGATATGCTCTCCTTCCTAGATAAGATTAAGGGAGTGCCTCCGTTGTATCTCATGGCTGTGGCTGTATACTTGCTACCCAATCTACTGGCAGTAGCTTTGTTTCTTTTCCCAATGCTACGACGTTGGATTGAGAACTCGGATTGGCTTATTGTCAGGTTTTTCCTATGGTGGTCGCAGGTACATCTATTACTCTCTTCTTGTCTTTTTCTATTCTTATGCAAGTACTCATCTCTTTTTGTACAAGTACAACTGACCGTAAAAATACATAAGAAGTGTTTGTCAGATTGCCTCTGTTATTTCAGTAGATAGTGCAGATGAGATATATGATATTCAACTTCTATATTCGATTATTCGTTTATTGACAAAGTGCTCTGAGTGAAGTAATTTTCAAATTTTAGCATATGCTGAACTGAAAAGAATGCTCTTTCTTTTTCAATCTTGCATGAATTTTCTCTTATGGTGAGAAGAAAATTTTCATTTGTTATCTACACATGGAAGAGATAGAGTGGGTGAACATATCCTTCTAGTTCAGTAAGCCTCCTCCTCAGACATCGGTATTCATTTGTTTAAAATGATTTACCTTCTCTTTTGTGTTTTCTATTACTTTTTTCGGAGTTTAATTTGCCTTGTGTAAATCATAACACTGTTTTTTTCCTTAACATTTTGCTTCTTCGCTGAAGTATTTCAGCAAGAAATATATTTTTTTCTTTAGTTACTGTCTGACCACATAATCAGACAAGCACTAGGTTTCAACTTACTTTGATGTCAGTATTACTCGTCCATCTAATCACCAGCTTAGCGTCATCAGTTATTTGGATTATTTAGACAACATTTTTCAAAATTTGTTTTGATTTATATGTTGAGACATGATTTGAATGAAACACATGTGGCTCCCTTTAACAACTTAAACTTTTAGATCAAGTGGTTCAACATGGTATCAACGCACTAAGTTCATTTCTTTTCAGCACCATTTAATGAAATTGTGCACGTGTCATGTTTTGAGACAAAATTTAAATATATACTCATGCTTTCAGATCAAGCGGTTTTGTTCAATAGAATTAGGCTTTGACAGATAGGAGAAATAGCTGGAATTCAGGAAAATCAGATTGATGAGGCACATCTTTGTAATTATTTGTATACACAAAATAGAATTTCAACTCAACTTTGAACTTTTGATTTAAGTTCGTTAATTGATTTTAGAAAATTGCTAAGTTTGCATTTTTTCTTGTTATGCATTTCTACGGACAATCAATTAATAGAAGTTCTTTTTATTGTTATTATTTAAAAATTGAAATGGTGCTTTCTCTTTCATGCTTTCATACCTCCCCTTCTATCTTTGTTGCATTTTATTTTCTTTACACAGTGATGATGTGATTAATCTGAAATGACTTTGTTTGACCTTTTGCAGCCTAGAATCTATGTGGGAAGGGGAATGCATGAAAGCCAGTTTGCACTAATCAAGTATGTAGTCCTTAGATTACCTCTGCTTCTTTTTACATCTACATGGACTGTGATTTCAACTTATTAACTGGTATCAGGTACACTATCTTTTGGGTACTGCTTTTATGTTCAAAATTCGCATTTAGCTATTTTATCCAGGTAGATTTCACACCTTCATGACACAATTTGTTCATAAATTTTATGATAATGTGGGCGACTTACCAATTTAATTATCTTGTTTGATCCAGATAAAACCTTTGGTGAAGCCCACTAAAGATATAATGAGAATCCGCCATGTCACGTTTGCTTGGCATGAGTTCTTCCCAGATGGTATGAATTTAGTTGTACTGTTTTGATTCATACACATTTTATCTACTTGCAGCATGTAGACAACATTCTTGTACATGTGCAGCTAAGCACAACTATGGTGCTGTTCTTTCACTTTGGGTGCCAGTTATCTTGGTGTGTCTTTCTTATCATTAACTTGTTTCCTCTTATACTATATTCATACAGTATAGTATTAATAACATTCTCACCCTCGTGGTTGTTTAGTAAAAAACTCTATTCATTTAGAGTATAAGAGTAATTTTCTTCCTTTTTTTTTTCGTTCTAGTTGTGTGTTGTCCATGACAAAGTATCTCAGAGATATTATGAGTTTTGCAGGTTTACTTTATGGATCCTCAGATCTGGTATGCCATATACTCTACCATATATGGAGGTTTTATTGGGGCCTTTGATCGTCTCGGCGAGGTACTAGCCTCTATTAAGCTCATTCAGTTTTTGCTTTTTGTAGTCTTCTTGTCACGTCTCCTGTCTTGTCATGTTTATTCAAATTTAAGATCTCATTGTTTCCACCTGCAATGCATTTGGGCTGAGGAATAAACCATGAGACTCTAGAAATGTAAACTCAGTAGCTTCTTACATAGAAAGCAGCTTTGTAAATTTGCATTAATTCACGCTGAAAGAACTAATTACTTTTTTATATCTGGCCATATTAGTTTTTGATTTCAGTGACACTGATATACATTTGCCTTTCCATAGATACGGACTCTAAGCATGCTAAGGTCACGCTTCCAGTCTTTACCTGGTGCATTCAACGCTTTTCTAGTACCTTCTGACAAAAGGAGGAAACGAGGGTTTTTTCTCTCAAAGCACTTTAATGAGGTTTCTCTTCATCCTTCCATACATGATTTATTTACAGCACCTAAATAATGGGTGATATCAATCATTCTGAAAATATATATCATTTTCAATTACAGGGTTCAACAAGCAAGAGAAGTGAAGCTGCAAAATTTGCTCAGTTATGGAATGAAATAATATGTAGCTTCCGCGAAGAAGATCTCATAAGTGACAGGAAATGATCCTCATCTGTCTTCATTCTTTTTATCATAATTCTGTTATGATCTGTCTTTCAAGATTCTTTCATACATTAGGAATTGAATTTGATCTTCTATAACTCCAGGGAGATGGATCTTCTTTTAGTTCCTTATTCTTCAGATTCCAGCCTGAAACTAATCCAGTGGCCGCCGTTTTTACTTGCTAGCAAGGTAACTTCAGTTTAATTGTCTTTTGCATCTACTTTTTGTATTAATTCTCTGACAAGCTTGCATTGTAGATCCCAATCGCATTGGACATGGCAGTTCAATTTCGATCAAAGGATGCTGACCTTTGGAGGCGTATATGTGCCGATGAGTATATGAAATGTACTGTCATTGAATGCTATGAATCATTCAAACATGTTCTGAATGCTTTGGTCGTTGGAGAAACTGAGAAAAGGTTTGTTCATTATACTTGTCATGGACCTAATTGGCAAGTTAAAGTAATATACATTTAGCGTGTGAAAATGTGCACGCTATTTTAAATATGCCATAGAACATTGTGAAAGGGCTAGAAACAGTTTCCGATCTTGTTTATATGCTGGTCTACTTCCATATATGTGTGTATTTGTATGTTCATATAGTCATATATTTTCACTGTAGTCAATTTTGTTGTATTATCTCCAACTTCGTGTTTTCTTGATCCATATCTTGCTAAGATGATTATCCACGATTTTAGGTAATGGTGAATTTCCATTGCATATCGCCCATGGACATATCCCCTGTTTGATACACATTCTTACAAAAATTCATTCTTTCAAAACTCATTTTCAACCACACATTCTTCAATAAAATAATATTACACGTAAATCCAAAACTTTTTCTTATTTTTTAACCACATTTTCCATCACATCACATCATAAAATGCATTTTCTTCTCCATAATGTGCATCAAACACCCCCATAATGTCTGAATAGTGAATACCATCTCTATCTGGTCCCTCCCTTTTAGATTTCCTTGCTAATCCTAGTATCTATACATGCTTCCTCTAGTTCAAAACTAACAAGGAAAATGAAAACTCACATTCAATTCGTGAGGGTTCAATCAATAATTGTCTTTTTTTTTATTCTTTTCCCTACATTAGTATGAAGCATTTGTAAAAGTTGAAGGAGACTGAGCAATATCGTCGTCACCATTTCAGTTCTAATGCCATCTTCTATGTAACAGAATAATAGGAATCATCATTAAAGATGTTGAAAGTAACGTATCAAAGAACACATTCCTTGCAAATTATAGAATGGGTCCCTTACCTGATCTTTGTAAGAAATTCGTGGAGCTTGTAGAGATGTTGGTAAGTTGTTTCCAATTATATATCATAACATATGCAAGTTTTGAACTTCATTTTTCATTTCCTTGAAATTTAAATCTTTTTATGTATTGCAGAAAGATGGTAACCCGTCCAAAAAAGATAGAGTTGTCTTGTTGCTACAAGATATGTTAGAAGTAGTTACCCGTGACATGATGGTGAATGAGATCCGGTTGGTTGATTATCTAGTATTCAGAAGTACTGGTATTATTATTCTTCAAAGATTTGGGTCAGTATTTGTATTATTTCTGATAGATTCTTGTGAAATTTCTTTGTGTTCATTGAATACAGTGAGTTGGCCGAACTTGGTCATAGTAATAAGGATTCTGGAAGACAACTTTTTGTCAATATTTTGTTCCCTCCTCCAAATACAGCACAATGGGAAGAGCAGGTACTTGATACCAAGCAAGCAAAACTACACATATGTATATATAGACATAAATGTGGAAACACTCACAAACAAAAAGTTGGACATCTATTTTGTCGAATAACTGAAGAAAAATTACGAGTGTGTTTTCACAGATACGGCGTCTTTATATGCTCCTAACCGTAAAAGAATCTGCCATTGATGTGCCAACAAACCTTGAAGCACGTCGAAGGATAGCGTTTTTCTCAAATTCACTCTTTATGAATATGCCACGCGCTCCTCGAGTTCGCAAAATGCTTTCATTCAGGTGCAGCTCATAGTCTTTTAAGTGCATGCGATGTTCATGTTTTGAACTTCTTGAATAAATTGAATAAACATATTTGTAACATATCAATTGGCATGGCAGCGTCATGACTCCCTACTATAGTGAGGAGACTGTTTATTCAAAGAGTGACCTTGAAATGGAAAATGAAGATGGTGTATCAATTATATATTATCTTCAAAAAATTTATCCAGGTTTGAATAATGTTCTCATTTTTGCTCTCTGTTTACGAGGCTATTTTTTTTTATCTTGTGTTATTCTAATGTGATTTGTTTTGTTCTGTTTGCCAACCATAATAATACTTCATTCAGATGAATGGAATAACTTTAGGGAGCGTCTAAACTGCAACGAACAAGAGGTCTGGGACAATGAAGAGAACATTCTGCAAATACGTCACTGGGCCTCCTTGAGAGGACAAACTCTTAGCAGAACAGGTTACTTGGGTCTCTCGCTCTCCCCATTCTCTTTTCCCCAAAAATTGTTAGTTTGACGATATTTATTTATTTTTCAGTCAGAGGGATGATGTACTATAGAAGGGCTTTGAAGCTTCAGGCTTTTCTTGACATGGCTAGAGAAACTGGTACACTATATTAGATTTACAAAGGGACTGTACTGTCATATCTCTAGATTTTTTAGCATGCTTGAAACCGACAGAAAAGATGCTTATCATATGACTTTTAGTGATGTTCTAACAAGCATATTGCATGAATAACATCAGATTTTTATTTCTACAGCGTCCTTGGAATCTGTCCTAAAATATCCCTACTCTCTAGATTTTAACTATTTCTGCCCATATTGAACAGAGATACTTGAAGGCTACAAAACCGTTTCAGTACCATCAGAGGAAGATAAAAAGAGTCAGAGATCCTTGTATGCTCAATTAGAAGCTGTAGCTGACATGAAATTCACATACGTAGCCACATGCCAGAATTACGGGAACCAGAAGCGGAGTGGAGATCGTCGTGCAACTGACATTTTAAATTTGATGGTGAAGTAAGTTGTACATTTTCTTGATGGAGTGCAAAGATTCTCTAGTTTGGATTTCTATTTACTTAATGAGCTCATCTGATTTTCAATCTTGCTCCGTGTTCCGTCTGTGCAGTAACCCATCTCTTCGTGTAGCATATATAGATGAAGTTGAAGAAAGGGAAGGTGGAAAAAATAAAAACGTTTATTATTCCGTATTGGTAAAAGCTGTTGATAATCTTGATCAGGTAATTATCGTTTAGTCAAAACACAAATTTGATCTGGTTGCATCTCAGGCTTTCAGGCTCTGACTTTTTTTGTTCTTCTCTGAAGGAAATCTACCGCATAAAGTTGCCAGGCTCAGCAAAGATGGGAGAAGGGAAACCTGAAAACCAGAACCATGCTATTATATTTAGTCGTGGGGAAGCTCTTCAGACCATTGATATGAACCAGGTAAAGTGTAATTTTGATGTCATTAAGCTGAGTGGGATTTTTTAGCCAAAATAACAAGTTTCCTGTTTCATTTTGTAGGACAACTATCTGGAAGAAGCTCTTAAGATGCGCAACCTACTTGAGGAATTTAATGAGGATCATGGGGTGCGGCCTCCTACTATTCTCGGTGTTCGTGAACATGTCTTTACAGGAAGGTTGGATGCTATTTTTGAGCTGTTGGTTAATCGATACATTCAGTTTTAGCTATATCTGATGTGATGTCACATCTTTACTACAGTGTATCATCATTGGCTTGGTTTATGTCAAATCAAGAAACAAGCTTTGTCACCCTTGGTCAAAGAGTTCTAGCAAGACCTCTGAAGTACGTTCTTACTTTCTCTCTTTTTAATGGATTCATATAATTCTTAAATATAATAGCATTGTCTTTCTTTGGTTTATTTTCTGCAATGGAAGATGTCATGATCAGATAGTTCAGAGATGTCAAAGTGACTATCGGTTTTCAAAAGCACAATCTTATGTTTGAATAATTAAGCAAAGTAATGTCACCTGAAAGTTTCTTTCCTCAAAAGTAGAAAAGGACAGGATACTCTTTTGCATATAGATGGGAGCTGAAACCTCATCCCTTCCTTTTAGTGCATGCTTCAGCTGACTTTCAAGACACTACATTTTGTACATCAGCTACCCTTTGCTGGGCTTAATATCAGCTCCAGCAGCTCTGTGAAGCACTGACATGTTGACACGTAATTTTTCACAAAAGTAGGATGGACACATCAACTAAAATACTGAGCAATTCTGTATCATTTTTTTATCTTCATACTTTTGTGATCTGATGATAATAATAATCCATTCAGACCCATCTGGAATTGGTCCTCTTACAGCCTGTTCTTGATTCTGTCTTTCTCCAATTGGCCTTGTTTAGGGTGCGGTTCCACTATGGGCATCCAGATGTGTTTGACAGAATTTTTCACATTACCCGTGGTGGCATAAGCAAAGCTTCTAAGGGCATTAATCTTAGTGAGGATATATTTGCCGGTGAGATATTAAACCACACATTTTGCTATCTTACTTACATTTCTACTTGCTTTCTGAAATATACTTTACATTTTTGAAGGTTTCAATTCGACTCTGAGACGTGGAAATATTACTCACCATGAATATATCCAAGTTGGGAAAGGACGAGATGTTGGCCTCAACCAGATATCACTTTTTGAAGCCAAAGTTGCATGTGGTAATGGGGAGCAAACACTCAGCCGTGACATCTACAGACTGGGCCATCGTTTTGACTTCTTCCGCATGTTGTCATGTTACTATACAACAACTGGTTTTTATGTCAACTCAATGGTAATTTTTTTTATCTTCAAATAGGGTTCGTTAAATCTGAAAAAACAATACAGTTGGGACTAAACAATGTAATGACACTTATTTACATCATATTATCTACTTGGAAGTGTATTTGTCATTTATTTTGTTTGAAAAGGGCACAGAAAATGAAGTCTTCAATGTAAAACAGCTATTAAAAGTTTTTCTTCCTCTTTCCTGAGAGGGGGATGAGTTTAGAGCAAGCAAATATAAATTAAGTATTGAATATTTGTCCTAAAACTATTATTTACTTCCCTCCCCCCCCCCCCCCCCCCCCCCCCTCNAATCAGGTTTTAATTTCACAATTAATATTAATAATAATATTTTAAATTAAATTAAATATATACCCACCCCTACCCCCAAATTTCAATCCAATTCCCAAACCCTACTCCTCTCCTCTCCTCCTCTCTCCCGTCTCTTTCTCTCTCTTCCATCTCCTCTGCCATTTCTTCCCTCCCCCCCCCCCCCCCCCCTTTTAGAGAAAATGTTGCATAAATTAATGAATTTGAAGAGCTGAATTAGGTTTTCCCCCTCTGGTTCTTAAATACTCCTATCTTCTAATGTTCATTTTTCTTTTCTGCAAATTGGAATCTGTAGTTCTTTATGTGCCCTCCAGTTGTAAAATTTTCTGCTGAACCTTGTATTCCTTGTTTATATGCAGCTTGTGGTCCTTATAGTCTATGCCTACTTGTACGGAAAGCTCTATCTTTCACTTAGTGGAATGGAGACAGCCATAGTCAAATTTGCAAGATCTAAGGGAGACAATGCTTTGAAGGCTGTCATGGCTTCACAGTCACTTGTTCAACTAGGTCTTTTGATGTCACTTCCCATGATTATGGAAATCGGACTAGAGCGGGGCTTTAGAACTGCAATTAGTGATTTAATAATTATGCAGCTTCAGCTAGCTTCCGTCTTCTTTACTTTCTCTCTCGGGACGAAGCTCCACTATTTTGGGCGGACGATTTTACATGGCGGAGCTAAATATAGAGCCACTGGACGTGGTTTCGTTGTGCGACATGAAAAGTTTGCAGAGAACTACAGAATGTACTCAAGGAGCCATTTCACAAAGGCACTGGAATTGCTTATTTTGCTCATAGCTTATCAAATTTATGGTGCAGCAGCTCCGGATTCTACAATATTCTTTCTTGTCACTTTCTCGATGTGGTTTCTTGTTGGTTCATGGTTGTTTGCACCTTTTCTTTTCAATCCTTCTGGATTTGAGTGGCAGAAGATAGTGGATGATTTTGAGGATTGGACTAAGTGGATAAGTAACCATGGAGGTATTGGTGTTCCAGCAGTCAAGAGTTGGGAATCATGGTGGGATGAAGAGCAAGAGCATCTCGAACACACAGGTTTGTCAGGGAGGTTCTGGGAAATTGTCCTCTCTTCGCGCTTCTTCTTCTACCAATATGGAATCGTTTATCATTTGAACGTGGCCAATGGCGACACGAGTTTAATGGTAAGGAAACAATTTTTTTCTGGATTTTGCTGGTTGTCTTGCTTTACGATAACTGAGTGTACATAAATTTTGCAAGGTTTCACTTGAAACTCAAATTAATCAAACAATATCAATCTTTTAGTATCATAAATTCAATACAAGGCTTGATTTTGGATATGGAACAATTCTAAACCTTAGACATGCATAAATGACTTTTAATTGGGTGGTTTGTACAGTATTCAACAGTATATAAGAAGAATATGTGAAATCTTGTCTATTGTCCAATCCAGTCTAGTGTACCATAATGAAGCAAATGTTTGTTCGTTGACAATTTGGAATCCTGTTATTTTAAATTTCATTTTGGAAGAGAGTAGAGACGCATTCAATGTCCATTTGTTGTCTTACATGCTATTGTGATTACAGATTTATGGTCTATCGTGGCTGGTTATTGTTGCCGTGATGATAATCTCGAAGGTCAGTGCCCAAAGCCTAAATCAATCTGTTTTCTTTTTAATATAGATAGAACACAACAACCTGCAAATTGTCAAGAAGTAATACATCTTTCTTATGCAGATTGTGTCCATGGGAAGGAAGAAGTTCAGTGCAGATTTTCAGCTGATGTTCAGACTTCTCAAATTATTCCTATTTATTGGGTTCATAGTGATCCTCGTGGTACTCTTCACATTCCTAAACCTGAGGACTGGAGATATTTTTGCCAGCTTACTCGCCTTTTTGCCAACGGGATGGGCTCTTCTGCAGGTCCATTTTTACTTCTTTTATATTCTTTTTAACAGAAAATATTTGAATTATAAAAACCATCCATATTAGCAACATGTGATAGTGCTCTTCGAATGGCCCAATACATAGTATTCTCTTCACCTACATGTATCTGATTTCACCAAAGGATTAGGAACTCTACGTAAATTATGGTTTTCCCTATGCAGATAGCCCAAGCTTGCCGGCCTATAGTGAAGGGATTGGGAATGTGGGGGTCTGTTAAAGCGCTAGCAAGAGGGTACGAGTATATCATGGGATTAGTGATATTTACACCCGTGGCGGTTCTAGCCTGGTTCCCATTTGTCTCGGAATTCCAGACTAGGCTGCTCTTCAACCAGGCCTTCAGCAGAGGACTTCAAATCCAGCGGATTCTGGCTGGTGGAAAGAAGCACAAGTAAATAATACATGTATAAACCTTACAAAACTGAAGATTGGAACAAGACCAGAGGCTGATGTAACAGAGGCAGCAGTGTTTCGAAGAGAACCTCGAGCTTGCTACACAGACGGTATATTATCTATATATCATTGGATAACACAACTTCTGCTTCAGAATCTCGATATAATTTGTCGATATGTAGTTACCAGTGTACTATAGAAATTTTTTAAAACAAATGCGTTTGCATTTTGATACATACTTCACATACATGTTTACTTGTGATATATATACAGCAAAGCTGACAATATGTACCGACTTCCTATCCTTGTAGATTTGGTGCTATATGTACAGCAAAGCTTACAGTATGTGCCGTCGGGCTATAATTCAATTAATTTCTTATATATATATATATATAAAGCAAAACACTAACACAACCTTAACGGGTCTTCAAGCGCCATTAGAGAAGGTTGATGGAAGTTTGGATTTCCCAATTGTATGTATAAGGGGGCGTAAACCTGACTTCCAGAAGTTTAAAAAAAATAATGTAATATTTAAAGAGAAGTAACAAGAGGGAAAATATTACTTTCAAAACAGAATCAGCAAATGGAAATCAAACTAGCGTTCTCTAATATTATGGAGTGCATATCTATCTATATATTTATCTGTACAAAAGCTCGAAAACATCGTGCTAGGTCAAGGGGACCATATTCCTGATAATGGCATTGATTCCACCCCTCAAAGCTAACTTATGTTGTACAAACAAAGACAACTCTTGTTAAGCCGTTGTTTAATTTCCATTTTTTTCAAAATACATTTCTCTCTTTTCAATCACATTCTTCAATAAAATAATATAATACACAACCCAAAAACTTTTCCTTCATTTTTGACCATACATTCTCCATTAAACCTACTATTCCAAAATGTATTCTACACCAAAAAAAGGGCTCAAACAAATGTGCGATGAACAAAGACAAATCCTTTACTAGACAATGCATGCCACAAACGACAATTATGTTGAAGGAATAAATATAAATAAACAAATTTCTTCACTATATGATAACTTGAGCTTTAAATGAGGTGATTTGACTGGGTACAACTGGGAAAAATCCTATTCTAAATAGAACAAAAAAGGGACCCAAAATTACAATTATGTTAAAGATATAAATAAAATAAACGTCTTCATTCTCTAATAATTTTTATGTAAGATGAGATGATTCACTGTAATATCATGAGCATTGAATTAAAGTACACAGAAAAACATTTCGATGATGTAGTTCAACACTGACAACTCAACAATTGCATCTCTCTTTCCAAATGTGCCACAGGCTGCCTCTGCTTCTTTAGGTATGGTGTAAGCAGGTTCTGCCAACAGCAACCGTACAAGTTGATTTAACGAACATAATTGAAAAAGCATCCTCAGCTCAGGCACGCCTTAACTTGTGTAGAGCACCATAACGAGAATTGAAAAGGCATGGTGGTCTGCAGCTGATGCTGGATGAGTGGGGAGGGACTTGAATAATCGTTAGTATGTAAAGATAATATTATCCTTTTTTCCTGGAAACGATGAAACAAATAAAATACATAAAATTGAAATCCGCTATAGGGAAAGTTTAATAGACAACATCAAAGAACGACTGCAGCAAGTACCTGCAGCACAGATTGTCTCTAGTAAGAGGTTAATGAAACCTCATCAGAGATGCTGCAATCTACACGGTATAGTGAACTACCTGTGAAATGACCACCAAAAATATACGACACAACTTGGGTACAAAAAAAATCATTAAATCCATGCCTTATTGCACACCATTTCTGAAAGGTGTGCTATATTTAAAACAGGATATCCCAATTTCACAAAATGCACATTACTCCTGGGCTCCAATTTTTCACAATTCTCCCTTGTATTCATTTGACTGAAGAAACAATAAGTAGAACGTGAATGTTTGTCCCAACTACCAGAAATTTCATCAAATATCGTCAAATCTACCTCTTTTCAGGGATTTTGTGAAATCCCCACCCTCCGTTGGTTGGGTAAAAGTGTAATCTAAGCCTTGTGCAGAATTATTTCCCAGGTTTACATTAACCTCATCGCTGTTCACCTGTATTAATCATGCTTAAATTATAAATGCTGGAGAATATCATAAAATAAGTACCAAAGGAATATCTTCCATAAATATAAAGGTCGTCAAACACAAGTTTATCAAAATCTTAATAAGACAATGTCAGTTTAAAGCTACTTGTTGTGACACAAGGAAGAGTAACTTTATAATAAGTAACTAGTTCACTAAAAACTGAGAAAAAAAGGAATATATCCAAAAAATGTTTGGAATTTGAAAATTTACTTAAAATAATTTTTACTTAGTTTTAAGCTTAGCTAAACATTTTCTTGGCCATATTCCTGTGGAGCCTTACCATCTGATGCACATCCAAACAACCCTCTTGTCTGTTAGATCCATCAGGCAGAACAGGATGCTGACTCAGACCAGAAGCATACGGATTCATACCAGAAAAATCGCCTCTAAAGCCAACATAATCCATATTACCAGGGAAGTATGGCACAAATAAGTTCCCAATCAATATTTCTTCAGTTGCATTAACTTCAGGACAGAAATCCAGTGGAGCTAAAAGATCATTCAGCTCTATATATGCTACATCATTTTGTAGAAGCATTTGGTTCATAAGATGGCCATCTTCCTGCATGCCAGTGGTATCAAATCCACCTTCCGTCATCTGAGCCCAATTATCCAGGTCACTCAATCCGTTGCATATATCGTTTCCACTGGTACCCGGTAAGGATGTATTGTTCACATCGTCATTATCATGATACTGCTTTTGTGGAAAATAAAATTTTCTCAACATATATTTAAACTAATGCAGGATAAAGAAAATACAGATGGAACTCAATTTGTTCAATCAGAAACAGCGAGTCACCAGGTTAACAATTTCATAATATGAGCTACTACAGATTAGCAAGGTATAAGGAGAGAAAATGCCTTGATATCCAATTTAGCCATTTTTAAACACCGGTGCACACAAATTGAACATATATCACGCACAATCGTAGAACAATCCCCCCTGGTTTTCACCTGTCCCCTCCAATAATGGGTAGTGTTATAGTATCTTATGTATTAATAAAATAGAAGGTATTCAAACTTAAAGTCTTTAAGAAACCAAAAATGAAAGACATGTAACTGATGCAATATACTAATTCATCTACAAATCTACATCATAGAACACCAAATCTTTTCATAATATCACCTTTCATTTATTACCTAACTTCTTCTACAGTTCCCCTATCCTATCTCCAAGAAGTCTCAGTAACATTTGAATGAGCGCTCAATAAGAATAAACCATGCCCAACCAGTAGACCACTGAGCTCAACTTTATCATCTAATAAACTGTCAGGTCAACCATATCAGCTCATTGCATGCCAAGTAAAATCCCTCAAATCCAGCCCACCCTGAAGCCCCCAAAGGAGGAGGAGATAAGGATAATGTAGAAGGGTAAATATAAAAATGTCCTGGGACAAGAAAGAATGGGAAATACCCCTAGACATGGGTGGTACATGTCACATAAGATGCAGCCATAATATAATGCTTTGTCAAAAATAAATACTAATGTAAGGGAAGATAATGAGAGCAGGATGTTCCACTAGTCAACTTTAAACAAAGACACACCTCGAGATTTCTTTTCTTGCTCAAATTCAACATGCTGTGATCTGTAAATGGGGCTAGAAAATGAACAATATCATCATCCAAATCATCCAGAACCAATTCGCTAGCTGAAGGCTTGGCAGAAGATGGACCTGCTTCAATCAAAGACAATTCCGACGTACTTCCAGGAATGACCGTGCTTGTTTTAACAGAAGAACTCCTATTTTCAGGTAAAGTTGATGCAGTAACAGATGGATCATCAGATGGCAAAGATTCAGAGCATATCAGTGTTTCGTCATCATTGTCCCAATCTGCTTCATTAAATGGTGCTCCATACTGTGCTCCATTTTTTGGGCCTGGACCATTCTTCTTGAAGACATTACAGAGCACATAAGTGTCCTGAAAAATATGGAGATTGTGAACAACAATTTGATCAAGGGATGAGGAAACTCTTACAACCACTGTTTCCAGTTGTAAAGGATAAACTGAGGAATTATTCAGCAACAATATCATAATTCCATCTCAAATAGACATTAATTGGAAAATGATAGAACCTTGGAAAAGGGAGTAAGATTGCATATGATTTTTGTGCAGATGTATTCTACAGATTCTAGCAAACATCACTCAGAAGATAGCAGAGGGGAGAATAACACGTGCTGCATTAAGATACACTCAGCATTTAATGTACAGAAAAGGAAACAAAACACAATTTTTTTTTCAATAGCCTTTTCAAACAGAACATAAACTCCAACCTAGAATTAGCCATTATTCACAACATCAAGAAGCATTCATGTGTATACAAAATAGAAAAGCAACTTGGCATAAAACCTTGAAACATTGGATATAAATGCAAAAATTGGCCATCATTCTAAATTTTTAATTCCTATATGGTATTATATAGATGAGAGATGGTCAGACACAAAACAATCTCAAAGAAGATCCAGAGAATCTTGCAGAAGAGTGGTAGGCTAATCATAATGATAGTATCTTATTATCCACTTATCCTTTCGAAAGATGCATTGAAAATTCAAAATAAAATACCTGAATTCCTGCTTCAGCCAACTGCTTGTCTAGTATCCTGAACTCATGGATAACCCAATCAGTTCTTTGCCCTTGGGGTGCATGACCGAGGTGAAAAATCAAGGTTTTCACCATTCCCACAATGTTGTTATTGTAAAAAACAGGTCTATCTTTCCCTGTGGTTTTCCAGTATCCATTTTCAGTACTGCGTTTCACTCTAACCCCACTTGCATACCTCTTCTCTCTTGGGCAAAAGAAGAACCACTCTAGATCCTTACTTTTCAAGCAAGATTTATCTGCAAGGAAAAAGCGAAGTACATTAAACATAAAAATGTGTAGACAAGGCACAAAAGCATATAGAGACAAAAACTATATCACTTCTATGGTGCCAAACAAGGACAATGTATTGCTTATACTCATATTGACATATATGATGCTTGCAAATGGCGATAAAATTTGCTACTAGCTCTGGATTATGTAGAAGTATTTGAGAACATGTGTGCAACATAAATTTAAAAGTTGACTAGTGAAAATTGCTGGATAATGATTATAACAGCTGCAGATAAACCAATAAAAATAAAAGTACCTGGGAGTTCCCATGGAGAGAACTTATATATGTTGACCTCTGTGATAGCTTCAGAATGAAGCTTCTTTCCCATAACCTTCCGCTTAAGATAGTACATAACTAGCTCAACATCAGTTGGATGAAACCGAAATCCTGGAGGAAGTGAGATCCTACCCATCGTAGAATGACAACAGAATTCCCAGCTGTTGAACAACTTAAAGAAGAATTTAACCTATAATATATTCGTACACCTTAATCTATCCACACTAAACACTTCTCCACAAGAATAAAAAGCAGCCTGTGCCGAAAAAGTAGGCAAAGAACATGTATATGCACCAAAAACCCCCAAAACAGTGAACTGTCAAGTCCAATGCCGAAACAACAACTTTTGGAAGCACCAAAGCCTCCCCCGGTTCATGAAGCAGAAAGCACCCCACACAAACCACTGATGTTTCTTGCAAGAATCAAAAGACATCTGGTGTGCAATACCAACCCTGAATTTTTCACATCATCATAGTTACCCACTTCATATCAATGATCCTTGCATCATAAGCTCGGATATATAGAAACGAAGCCCACTTTAGAAGTATCCAAACAAATATCTAAGTTCAACTGATCCCAATACAATGAACTAAATATAAAATATTTGGACTTTGATCAAATTTGAATAGACCGTGTGGAAAATCAAGAAATTATGGCTTCAGAGATTTAAAAACTTTAAAACCCAACCAGAAAAAAAAAAAGCATCAAACTAACAAAGATCAAGGAAAAAGAAAACTTTTTCAGCATTACTAACTCGATAAACCAGCCAAACAGCTGCAGGCACCTCGATATCTATCATCATTTTAGTTCAATGAAAATAATTATTACAACAAAAAGAAAGAAAAGACACGTTTAGCTGAACCCATGTATGAAATACCAAACAATAAAAACCAATCTAAACTGATATTAACGCATCAATTTGAACTCGTATTCAAACACAAAGAAGCTTCAGAACGATTCTACAAAGTCAAAGCTAATACCAGAATCAATACTCCAAAAACCCATATCGTTCATTTCAAAATTGGTCAAATCAACAAAACAATAACAGATCAAATGAAAAGAGCTATCATAATTCATAAACAAAGAAACTTGCCTAGAAGGGAGAGGAGAGAGACGACTCGGAGACAACGCGGAGTCCAAATATGTGGAGCGAAATTGTGCGAGCTGAGACTTTGGTTTATATAGAGGAATTTGGGGGTTTAGTGATAGAAAATGAAGAGAGTGGCATCGAAGTTACTGTGCATGTGGCCAGGTAACTTGGAGGCAAGCTTCTTTGATAAGCCACGCTTCACCCGCTACTTTTTAACTCATTTTGAAAAGCCACGCTTTAATTATTAAAAAATAATGAAAATTTTTTTATGGAAAATTAACCGTATGCGATTCTTTAAAAAATATTTTTTTTTTCCAATTTTTTTTTCGAACTTATTCTTTCAATAAGGCTATCAAACATTTTCCTTGGAAAACGGAAAAAAAATTCTTTTTCCACCCTTACGCCCTGTTTGATGGCTTAAATTTTCCCTAGAAAAAGTTTTTCTTCCTCCCACCCCACGTGCCCATTGTCCATAATTTTAGAAAATTCCTTTTCCCACCAGGTTCTGGCCAATTTTTTTTTTTTTTTTAGCAATGGAAACAAATTTTATAATCAATTGTAAAAAAAAATTTCACTTTAATGGATAATTTCCATGTAAAACGAAATCAAACGAACACTAAATTTTGATAAAAAATAGTTTTCGAGCAAAAATAATTTTTTTTTTTTAACTTTTTGGCAATGGTAACGAATTTCATAACCAATTGTAAAAAAAAATATTCACTTTAATTGACAATTTTCATGTAAAATAAAGCCAAACGTGAACAAAAAAATCCAACATTTCAAAATTTTTCCGGGTGGAAAATTATACCAATCAAACACACTTAATTAATAATTCCTTGAAAAACAATTTCCAGGCAATTACTTTCCCTGGAATTCATTTTCTTACCACCCATTTTCCACCCTTGCAATCAAACGGACCCTAAAATAAATTTCCATGTAGATTCATGATTTTTCTCTACTTTTTAACTACGAATTCTTTAAAAAAATTACTTTCACAAAAGGGTTATCAAAAAATCTAAATCAAACAGGTCATAAAAATGCAAAAAATACTATGTCCTAGTTTGTCTGCTTCCGAAAGAAATCGAAAAATTTCTTGGAAATCCTACAAGATCCGTTCATTCTTTTTTTATGATAGATGGTCAGAACTTCATCTGGATTCGAATCCTACTGATCTTCATTTTTTTTAAATTTATTATTTTTCAAACCCATTTTCAATAACATGTTCTCACAACAAAATTATTTCACACTTAGATTCATAAATTTTTTCTACTTTTTAATCACACATTCTAAAAAAAAGAAATTATTTTTTACAAAATCTATTTAAAAAATTCCAAACAAGAGCTATATTGGAGAATAAAATCTCGGGATACTTTTAATGTATATTCTGCAAAATTTCTTGAGTGAATTGTTTCAATAATCACCCAACATATATGTTGGTCACGGATTGCTCACTAAACTTTAAGTGCTTCACAATGCTCATTGAACTTTGTCCGTTTTCACTATGTCCATCACTCTAAAAAAATCGTTACCTTATTCGTTAACGTGACTAACGAAAATCTGACGTGGCAAGTAACGGTCGTTAAAAAAATGACAACACAGCCAAATCATTGTTTTATTACTCATCCAACTTACACTTTGTCACAATTTACTTATCGAACTTCAAAATGCATCCCAATGGTCACTCATCTTTGAGATGTTGCACTCCATTCATCATCCGCTATATTTTGTTCCCTTCATTCCTAATGTTCACATGTGATAAGTTACAAATGTTTTAAAAAAAAAAATTGCAACTCAACAAAATTTACTCACCAAAATCACCATAAATGAAATGTGATTTAAACGGTCCCATCAATTTCTCACAATGATTCTTTCAAAAATATCATTTTTCTAATTCAAACGTTTGTTGTGCAAAAAAATAGGTTTCAATTTGAAACTGAAACTCTGAAGCCTAATTTGTTTGGGGAAACATTTATCATACGTGAAACGCGATTTCTATACCTCATAAATTTCTTTAAAATCCAATAAAGCGTCTCCTAACAAAATGTGCTTTAGAGATTCAGCTTCAGATTGATACCTATTTTTTGCACAGTAAACGTTCGAATTAGAAAAGTAATATTTTTTGAAGAATCATTAGGGACGCTTTATTGGGTTTTAAAAAAGTTGATGGGGCCGTGGAAGTCTCGTTTCATATATGGTGATTTTGGTGAGTGAATTTTGTTGAGTTGCAATTTTTTTAACATTTGTAACTTGCCATGTGGAATTTTTGTGTGAACATTAGAAATGAAGGGAACAAAATATGGCGGATGATGAATGGAGTGCAACATCTCAAAAATGAGTGACCATTGGGAAGCATTTTGAAGTTCGATGAGTAAACTGTAACAAAGTGTAAGTTGGATGAGTAACGAAACAATGGTTTGACCGAGTTGTTATTTTTTTAACGGCCATAACTTGCTCGTCAGATTTTCGTTAGTCACGTCAGTGAACAATGTAACAGATTTTTTAGAGTGATGACATAGTGCAAACGGACAAAGTTCAGTGAGCACTGTGAAGCACTTTAAAGTTTAATGAGCCGTCCGTGACCGTGGTATAAGATGGGTGATTATTGAAACAATTCACTCGAAAGATCAAATTAATTAATGGTAAAAGATAGTTGGATGATTAAATTTGAATTTTAAAATAGATAAATGATCAAATTGATGTTAAACAATAGTTTGATGACCAAATTTGAATTTCTCAATAGTTTAAGGATTTAATTAATGTTAAAGTATAGTTGCATGACCAAATTAGAATTTGTTATAGTTGAAGGATGACAATGATTTTAGTCTTATGTTTGGCCTCCATTTTTTCAAAAATCATTTTCAATCACACATTCTCCTATAAAATATTACTTATATTTGGCCCCCATTTTTTCAAGGGAGATGCTAGGTATACATAAAATGGTTTACAAAATTTTTACATACTTCCACGTGATAATTTTTCATTAGCCCTTAGCCAAAAACACAAAAAAGGTACCATATATGTGCTGCCAACGCGACACCTATAGGGTGCATGTGAACCAATTCCCCCGCACAAGGGCAATTGTTCTTTTTTCAAAAACTTATTTTTCTAAGACTCACTTTTAACCACGCATTTTCTTATAAAATAACTTAAAACATAATATAATATTTTTTCTTATTTTTCAACCACACATTCCTCAACAAAACACTATTTCAAAATACATTTTGGCCAAAAAATGGGGCTCAAATAAGGAAAATATTACACCTAAATCAAATTTTTATTTTTTAATTTTTAACCACACATCCTCTGAAAAAAAATCACTATTTAACTCATTTTTACCCAAATTTTCATTAAGTGCTTGTTTTGTAAAAATTAAAATTCAATTAAAATTGAAAATATAGCTGTTATTATGTCCTACTCGTCTAATAAAAGTCAACAATAACAGTTAATTTTTCTATTTTAATCTCTACCGAACACGCCCTAAATGAAGCCCAAACAAGGGCTTAAACTATAGTTTGATGACCAAATTCATATTTCATAATAGTTGAAGGATTAAATTAATGTTAAAAGATAGTTGGATGACCAAGTTCATTTTTTCAAATAGTTGAAGATGGACTTGATGTTGAAGGATAGTTTGATGGCCAAATAAAATTTCCTAATAGTCAAGGGATGAAATTGATGTTAAAATAAAGTTGGATGACCAAATTTGGAATTTTCTAATAGTTAAGGATGGAATTGATGTTAAATTATAGCTCCCTGCCAAATTCAAACTATCTATTAATGTCATTTCCATCCTTCAACTATTAGAAACTCGGATTTGGTCATCCATCATTCTATTAACAATCAATTTCACACTTCAGCTATTGAGGAATTATAATTTGGTCATCCAACTATACTTTACCATCAATTTCATCTTAAACTGTTCAAAAATTCAAATTTCGTCATCAAACTATCTATTAACATCATTTCCATCCTTAAACTATTAGAAACTCCAATGTCATCATCCAACTTTATTTTAACATCAATTTCATCCCTCAACTATCATGAAATTTGAATTGGTCATCCAACTAAACATCCATTACAACCTTCAAATATTAGGAAATTCTAATTTGGTCATGAAACTATACTTTAACATCAACTCTATCAACTATTGGGAAATTCCAATTTGGTCATCAAAATATTCTTGAATCTCAATTGTATCCTTTAACTAATAGAAAATTCCAATTTGGTCATCAAAATATTCATGAACCTCAATTGTATCCTTCAACTAATAGGAAAACCAATTTGGTCATCCAACTATCATTTAACATAAATTTAGTCCTTCAACTATTTAAAATTCAAATTTGTTCATCCAATTATCATTTTAAATTAGTTCCATCCTTCAACTATTTAAATACTACGAATTAGGTCATCCAACTATACTTTAACATCAATTTCAACCTTTAAGTTTTAGGACAATATAATTTGGTCATCCAACTATAGTTTAATGTCAATTTCATCCTTTGACTTTCAAGAAAATGTAATTTGGTCATCCAACTATAGAATATTAGCCTATGTTTGACACCCATTTTTTTTCTCATTCTCTTTCTTCATTTCAACCACACATTCTATCAATAAAATAATATTACACATAAACCAAAAAATTATCCTTACTTTTTAACCACACATTCTTCCATTACTCACTATTCCAAATCAAAATCTTGCATAAAATGGGTGTCAAACAAGGGCTTAATTTCATCATTTAACTATGAGGAAACATGAATTTGATCATTCAACTATACTTTTACATCAATTTCATCTTTTAACTAAACTCGAATTTGGCCATCCAACTATACTTTAACGTTAATTTCATTCTTCAACTATTAGAAATCTCGAAATTGGTCCTCTAGCTATATTTTAACATAAATTGAATCCTTAAAACATTAGAAAACTTGAATTTGGTCATCCAACTATACTTTAACATCAATTTCATCCTTCAACTGTAATGTAAACAAACATATGTTTAAGATTTTTGCCCCTAAAAGTTCAAACCAACTTCAATTGGAGCAATGTTATTTGCAATTGTTC
Source organism: Fraxinus platypoda (assembly GCA_903798405.1). NCBI lineage: Eukaryota > Viridiplantae > Streptophyta > Magnoliopsida > Lamiales > Oleaceae > Fraxinus > Fraxinus platypoda. The sequence continues at coordinate 28,122 of CAIGRT010013784.1, forward strand.
AGTGAGTAATGCCACAGGTATAGGAAAATTTTCATGTGTACTTTACAGGATTCCACGTGGCACAAATTGATCGGCATATAGCAAGAAAAAAAAAATCATAAAAAAGGCCACCCTCCAAAACGAAACCTCAACGTTCTTAGTTTGTGTTTGAATTTCATTTTTATGAGAATAGAAATTTTGGAATAGTGATTGATGTGAGAATGTGTGGTGAAGAAGTAATAAAATTTTTTAAATTTAGGTATAATATTATTTTATTTGGAGAATGTGTGATTGAAATAAAGAAAGAGAAAAAAATGAGAATGAAAATGAGAACGGGAACGAGTAGAATTAGAATGAGGAAAAAAAATGGGGGTCACACATTGGCTTAACTGAGATGCGAGTTGAGAAACAAAATTCCCCTCTCAGAAACAGTTAAATCAGAGATCTGCAACGAGTAAGAAACAATAATGGTTCACTACCGACGCAATTCCCCACTCAGAAACTCCTTAATCTGTAATAGAAAGCCCTCTTTTTTATCAGTCACAATCTACGCCATTCTTCTATTTGCTCTGTCAATCTTTGTTTTTATATTCTCCAGCAAGGATATCTTGGAAGATGAACAGAAAAAACCTATACCTTTGTTAGATAAATTCAAACCTGAACAGGTGCGTAATTTTCTTCTTCTTCTTCTTCTTCTTCTTTTTTCCCCCCTTCTGGTAAAGGTGTTGCTTTTGTCCATTCGATAAAAAATGGGCTGTTGCAATTTGTTGTGCAAGTTTTGGATTGGATAATGGTAAAAGTCTTGGTTTTGGTGAATTTCTGAAATGGGTTTTGCTTTTTATGCATCATCTTCGATCTGGTTTCGGAATCGTAACTCTCTAGCTTGAAATCCTCAAAATTTTAACCATATGGAATGCAGTTTTTTTCCTTTTCTCAGTTGGTATAATTTTGTACTTCAAATTTAAAATGTTAAATTTAATTGATAATTCAGGAATTTTGTTGAATATCTCGGTACATAGATGTATAAAAGTAGATTTTTCTTGCGGGAAAGTACTTGATAGTTTCATAGGAAGACACGTAGATCGAAATTATATGGATTTTAGAGGTCGTGAAAACCGTGCAAATCTGCACACTGCATATTGAGAATATATCCTTTTTTTTTAAAAATTATTATAATAAGAATTTTTTATTTATATCCCAGTGCTCGAGCATCCAGAAGCCAAATAAGAGGCTGAATGTGGCTTATACCAGGCTACCGATCAAATTCCTGTGGATGTGGTTATCGCCTAACAATCTTGAAATTATAATTGAATGGGGAAATAATGACTCAGGAATAAACTATTGGGAGGATAAAGTATTGAACTTTGAATGTACTTCGTAGTTTTATCAAGCATGGAACTTGCTAACCAGTCGAAGATAATCGGCAATCTGCAGTATCAGTGACAGGCAAATTACTGAATGGTGCCTGGCTTACTGTAATCAAAATATGCTGTAAACATAACTAACATATCTCTAGAAGTGGACAAAAATAATGCAGCAAATTGTTGTTTAGATCAAGACTGACCACAATTCAGTGAATGACTTCTCTGTTATCTTTTCTGGTTTATTCTTTGCAGCTGGGAGATGATAAACTTTGGGATGCTTCTTTTAGTCATGGTTTACGCCCATGTGCCAAGCCAACCTCCAAATATAAAGGTGAATGTCCTGCAACCTTCTCTCCCTCTTTACATTCCTCTTTTTTCTCTCAATTAAACATATTTCCTTGAGACCTCAAGTTACATTTCCAGTGGGCCAAGTCTGGGATCGCTATATAACTGTCAGAAGTAATGGAGGATTAAATCAAATGCGCACCGGTGTAAGTCATTTTTGTCAATTTCTTATTTCTGTTATTTCATTTATTTATATCTTGTCATATTTGACCATTGTATATCCAAAATTGATTTTAATGCTAACAATACACTAAACTATCATTTCTGAGATGACAACACTAAACTAACATTTCTGAGATGAGCTTTGAACCCAAAGCACAGACGAATTGACCGAAATCCCACTTCAGATGAATGCCTCAAAATTCGGTTTCCCATTCTGGATCTTCCACCCTTACCGATTCACATTAAGGATCAAGCTGTTTGTCCTCACACCCAATACCACCTGTTTGGTCCAATAACTTGCAAAAACTCGATAAATAGATAAAAAAAAAATGTTAGCATCTATATTGACACACTAGGCCCCCATTTGAGACCCACTTTTTGATGGAAATGTATTTTGAAATAGTGATTTTTTCAGAAAATGTGTGATTAAAAAATAGGGTAAGTTTTATGGTTTACATGTAAAATTATTTTATGGAATTGGAAATGAGTTTTGAAAAAATGAGTTGAGAGAAAAATGGGGCTCCAACAAGGGCTAGATGTGCATCATCTTTTATATTCTCTTTTCTTCAATTTTGCTCCTTTTGTCCATAATTAAATATCTTGATTAGAATTTACATGGAATTTTATACTAGAGTTGAAAATATGGATACTTGATGAGATGTAACTTTTCATTTTACCCTCAAAACTAATTGCTAAAAATTCTTACCAATCACATCATGTACTTTAAACAAGAGGGTTTTTGGAAAGAAAATAACTACTTTTGGCAAAGTGGTTATTATTAGCAGACATATAAGGTCTTTCACTTGTGGACAGAGGAAGTGATCAATTCACCTTAGATTTTGTTTTTATATGATGTTTTGACGAATACTCGTGGAAAGCAACTGCTAAGTCCCTCCTCCTGGAGTCTGAGAAAAAAAGTCCCTAATATGGTCTATTTTCTGTTCGTGGGGAGACATGAAGTGATTGCCTCTTATCAGAATTGTCAATTCCTTTCTGCCAGAATGAATGTTTAGTGTAAATTATTATTAGTAACAATATTATTAATGTTATATGTTAATTACTTTTACCGTCTTGTTGTATATAGATAGCTGATATGGTGGCCGTGGCACGTATAATGAATGCTACATTAGTAATTCCTCAGTTGGACAAGAGTTCATTCTGGCAGGATACAAGGTCAGTTCCTGTACTACATTGCTTTTGCCACTTCTTCTCTCTCATTTCCATACTTGTCCCCCCTCCATATATGTATGTGCGTGCATGTGTCTGCGTATGAACGTGGATTTATCATAAGTGCAGTTTATTTTATTATCAAATGTAATTTTTCTTGCTTATTTGAAATTTGGTTCAATTTAATATTTATTTGAGATTAGAATTCAATTTTTATAGTATCTCTATTCTAATGTGTTCATATGCAGTACATTTTCTGATATATTCGATGAAATTCATTTCATTAAAACTTTACAACAAGATGTGAGGATTGTGAAGGAGCTTCCAAAAGAATTACAAAATGTTCCTCGAATCAGGAAGCACTTCACTTCATGGTCTGGCATGAGCTACTATGAGGAAATGACGCAACTCTGGAAGGATCATCAGGCAAGTTATTCTATCATGTCCTTTTTCCCGAATCCACAGAAATTAATGATTGTTTTATTCATTCAACAGGATTAGTATCATTTGTTGTTGTGAACATCAGTATGTGGACCTTCTAATATGCATTCATTAGTAATACTATGAGATATAGGGTGGCTAAATAAGTCCCCCACCCCCCACCGCCCACAAAAAAAGAAAAAAAAAGGTATATATATTCAGGAATAAAGTGCTCCGAAACTTTAAAACAAAGTGCAATCGAACACACGGCTATGAAAAATCTCCATCACGCATACGTGTTCAGCAACTTTTAGAAAATTTCAGTAATTTTTGTAGGTTGCTGAAAACATAAGTTAATTTGCTTGTTAAATTTGGCTGAATTAGCGCCGAAGTAATTGTTATTATTATTTTTATATATTTCAGCAATTAATCCAATTTCACAATATCAGATATCACCAACAACAATAAACTAAGCAAATTTTGAATTAATTTGGGTAAGCTAAATGGATACCTTGATCCAGAGCTACATCTATGGGGAGATGCAATGATTTTTTCCCCCAACCATAGGAGGCCATGCTAATTTTGGTGCATCTTTCTCTCTTCTATCATATTCTATTGAGATTGCATTGATTTCGTCACTTTCTGAACATGAATTTTGGGATTTGCAATACATGCCATGACCACCAAAGTCGGCCTCCCCTTAATTTATCATCAATGGGTGCCACCTTATCTTGTCCGTATAAATTCTAGCTCGTGCATTTTGTCCTCTAGGGACTTGACACTCACCACTATAAAACAAATATATATAATTAGTAGCTTAGAAGCAAAGGGACTGTAAAAGCTTCAATTTTTGGCTCTTATGCACGTTATTCAAGGGCTGCACTTCAATGCTAAAGAAATGCTTAAGTGCACTTTTAACAACTATGCATAGAGTTCGCTTATTGAGATTTTTTTGGTGATTTGCAGTTAATTCATGTTGCAAAATCCGATTCTCGACTTGCAAATAATGATCTACCTGTCGACATACAGAGGTTGAGATGTCGTGCGCTATATTATGCTCTGCGCTTCTCTCCATCTATAAATAGGCTGGGAAAGGTCAGAACCATCTCCCGCTCCTACCATACGTTAACTGTACAAACTTGCACCATGTAATCTTGTTATCATATATCCAAAATTAGAATGCTCTTTTGTGAATAAAAATTCAGAAATGAATTACTGAAAATGGTAATAATGTATTTAACTATCTCTTGAATATACAGAGGTCCCCATGAAAAAATCAAGTTTTTCGGGAGTTCTTGAAGTACTTGTTAATTCCTAACAAGAATCTTACGTATAATTATATTTGTAAATATGACTGAGTTTATGTATTTCTGCAAATTCATTTAAGAGGACTTCTATGGGGATTCATGTTACATTAGGTTCTGAGCATAAATGTCGGTGATACCACAGAAGCTAGTGGAGAGGTTGAGATCACGTGCAGAAAGATACATTGCGCTTCATCTAAGATACGAGAAAGACATGCTTTCTTTTACTGGCTGTACTTACGGTCTTACTGATGCTGAATCAGAGGAGCTTAGAGTAATGAGGTGAAAGAGTTTTTGCAACTAATTACTTGTTAACTTTTTATGCTGGCGAAACATGCTGTGTGAAAATATTTAAGTTTCAGCTGAACCGATCAAATTAAATGTGAGGATGCATTACCAAAATTTTAAGTACACAC